>WYDI02002563.1:0-27187 GCA_009867235.2 Psittacus erithacus
CTGCAAGTAATAGAGGAGCCGACAAGGAGAGGTGCCATGCTTGACCTCGTGCTCACCAACAGGGAAGGGCTGGTTGGGAATGCGATGCTCCAGGGCAGCCTTGGCTGTAGTGATCATGAGATGATCAAGTTCGAGATTGTCAGGACAGTGAGAAGGGCACGCAGCAGGGTCACTGCCCTGGACTTCAAGAAAGCAGACTTTAGCCTCTTCAGTGATTAGGAGAAAACTCCAGGAACAAACTCGCCAACAAGGTTTTCAAGTTGACAAGCAGGTATTCTTTATTGCGGAGCCGGGAGACATGGGGGTTAGCTCCTCCTAATGTGTGTCCCCATACTACTACACAAGCTGTCCTTGTATAGCTACTGGGCATGCATACATATTCATGAGACTACGTAGGAATTACATCATTTTCCAGAAAGTTTCCTGCATGCATACAAAAATGTGGTGGTGGTCTCTAAGGGTCATTTACTTCTTCCAACAGTCTTCATCACTGCTGGCAGCCTTTAAAGCATGCATAGTAGATGTTTATACCAACTTAATTGATTCGTTAACACCATAGACATAACGATCATCCTGTCCTTCTACTTATCAGTTAGTTTAACTGCAGCCCATCCTGGACACCTGTCATTCCAGATACTCCTTATCCTTATGTCCTGTTCTTCTGGCCTGTTTTTCTTACACTCATTTTGTACTAAGGTCATAAAGGCCCAAAACTACTTCAACTACAACCGTTTAACTTTTACAAGAATTCTCAGCATGTTCTCTAACTGTACTCAATTTTTTTTCTGTGAATCATGCACCTCAGTAATTTTCCATTGCTACTGTTACAAAGCCATCAAACTTAGCATTACTTAAAACTGATTCTAAAGGTTTATATATTTCATTTGGTAATTTTGTGCTTCCCCAGTTTGTTTCATCAGGAACCTGCTTAGTAAGGTTCCATGGGGTGTAGCCCTAGAGGAAGGGGTGGCTCAAGACTGCTGGTTGATATTGAAGGATCGCCTGCTACAAGCTCAGAAGTATTGTGTCCCAACAAGAAGGAAATGCAGCAGGAGGGCCAGGAGACCTTCATGGATGGATAAGGAGCTGCTGAGAAAACTTTGAGGAGAAAAAGGAAGCTTATTAAAGGTGGAAGCAAGGACGGGTGGCCTGGGAAGAATACAGGGATTTTGTCCGGGAAGCTAGGGACCAGGTCAGGAAAGCTAAGGCCCAGTTAGAATTAAATCTGGCAAGGAAAGGCTTCTATAGGTATGTAGCAAACAAAAGACAGACTAGGGATAATGTGGGCCCTCTCTGGAAGCTCCCTTGATTTGGAGAAGGCTGGGGTTCTCAATGACTTCTTTGCATCAGTCTTCTCCAGCAAGTGCTCTAACCAAACTGCCCAAGCCTTGGAAGGCAGACTCAGGGATTCTGAGAATGAAGACTTTGGGCCCACTGTAGAAGAGTATCAGGTTTGAGACCATCTTAAGAACCTGAATGTGCACAAGTCCATGGGACCTGATGAAATCCATCCATGGGTCCTGAAAAGCTAGCAAATGAAGTTGCTAAGCCACTGTCCATCATACTTGAAAAATCATGGCGGTCAGGTGAAGTTCCCGATGACTGGAAAAAGGGAAATATACCATTTTCAAGAAGAGGAAAATGGATGACCCAGGGAACTACAGACCAGTCAGCTCACCTCTGTACAAGGATGCTGGAGAGGGACTCTTTGTCAGGGACTGTAGTGATAGGACAAGGGGTAATGGGTTTAAACTTCAAAAAGGGAAGTTTAGATCAGCTATAGGGAAGAAGTTCTTTACTGTGAGGGTAATGAGGCACTGGAACAGGTTACCCAAGGAAGTGGTGAATGCTCCGCCCCTGGCGATGTTCAAGGCCAGGTTGGACAGAGCCTTGGGTGGCATGGTTTAGTGTGAGGTGTCCCTGCACATGGCAGGGGGATTGGAACTAGATGATCTTAAGGTCCTTTCCAACCCTAACTATCCTATGATTCTATACAAATATTTTAATATTGATTCAGGACTTGAAAGTAGATGTTACATTGCCAAATTACTACAGATGTAGTCACTGTAAAAACAGTCTTTTAAATACGGATAGCTGAAAAATGTTATCAATAAAGTGAGCATGGTTACACAAGATCTAGAATCCTCTCTCAGTTGTCGAACAGTGTTTTTTTAGTAATGAAGATTGAAGTATATTTATTCAGGCAAGTTTTGTAATAACTTCTTTTTCTTCTTTAACCTGATTTTCTACACTACCAGATAAAATAACAACTGGTAGAAATTTGCAACTTCCTAATTTATTGGCTCATATTCCACTACTTAGATGTTTGTCCTGTATCCAGAATTGTGTTGGGTGGAATTTTTAAATGTTATGATATTGTACACACAATTGATAATTTTAATTCAGAAAAGAAGTCAGATATTCAACACTTTTGGATGACAGACATGGCAAAGACTGTCTTTTTTACTAATAATACTAATCTATAGTATTATTGTCTATAATACTATAGATTGCATAGGCAGCTCCTATGTGTCCAACACTAAAAACTCCAAGTAATATAGAAAGAAAAGACTTAAAAAAGGAAAAAAACAAAACCCAAGCTAAACACCAAACCCCATACCACATAATTCTCATTAGATAGCTTTACTTATCTGACAGTATTAATTATCATTGCTTCAGGTAGTTCGATGCATCCTATGCAATATGAGGAAGCTTAGAATCAAATCAGCATTGATTCTAGGCTTCAAACAGTGGCAATCATTGAAACAAAAGGTGGACATTGGTCAGAAAAAGGAGTCAAATTTCCTTTCTCCATACCTGGACTATAAGAAGGACATTGTGAGGGCTGATGGCTGGGATTCTTCTTCAGAGTGACTATAGAGAATAGAAGGACGTTTCTGATTCCACCTGGGAAAAAAAAAATAGCCACAATTTAATCACTTCTGTGATTAAATTTAATCACTTCTGTGATTAAATATAGAAAAAAATCTTGTTTCAATAACATGAAAACAAGACTAATTCAACCCAAAAGGTAAAGGCACAGTAATCCTCTCAGTTGTAATGCTAGCAAGGACAGAACCAAATGTTTGAGGAAACTGGGAACTTCTTTGTGTGAAACTATAATCCTTTGACAGGCCAAAAGCAGCCTCTAATTTCTAATTAATTTCTCAGCCTTGAGTCTGATTTTTTGTGTGTGGGTGTTTTCTTTGAACACATGCAACTCTGCCACTCATTTCAGATGTTGGAAATAAAGGCTTGTTTGCACTTTATTCTAATCAGGTCTAAGTATTAAACCAGGCTTACGTTACAGTGTCAATTGCTAGTGGCCTGGAAGAGGTGACAGTGAGCCAGACTGCTGCAGGGATCAGACGTAAGCCCTGCTCTGCAGTCATGTGCTGCATGCCAGGCAAGGAAGAAACCTGGCTGCAGGTGCTCTTGCTTTCCTTACTCCATCAGTCGCTTTCACTGGGAACATGAGGGCAAAGCTCCTTCCCAGCTGCTTTCTGCAGTATGTTGGTAATACAAACTCACCTATGTGGCTTTGTCCTGGAGTGGGTAAAATGGGCTTACCCGCTTGGTCACAAGTGGGATTTTCAGAATCACTTCAGTATTTTTCATAATCATTGTTCAGCTACTCTTGAATACTTACCGTAAAGACTTTTCTGACTATACAGTCATCAAAGACTATCAGATCAGTTCCATACTGAAAGGCTGAGATGCATATATAAGAAAGAAAGCAATAACCATAGAAACATTGTCTGAAAGAGCTGGTTTTGATATCAATGTGTTTGGCATCTTCTATTTTTTTGGTATCTGAAAGAAGGAAAAACACTCCCCCCCAAAGAACAAAACATACAGGAAATTACTCTTTCTTTCATTACATGTATATATAAATTTCCCATAAAATACGCTGAAGAGATACAAAATATTTTTTGTAAACAGTAATCCAATCCAGAGAAAGATCTTGATAAGAGTAGAAGAAAATTTATTGACTGCCTTGTCAGTACATCTTGTGATATACTGATCTGATCATTTTTATCTGGAACAAGTCCTGGGTGAGTGGAAAACACTGTGTCAATCTGTTGAACAGCTTTAACCTTGTGATTTTCAGTGGAATCTTCCAACTGTGAGCAAATATTGGTGATGCTAAAAAAACAAGTAAGCAGTGGCCGGCCACAGGAAGGACTCACAGAATCGTTAGGGCTGGAAGAGACCTCTGGAGATCACCTAGTCCAACCCCCTTGCAAAGCAAGGTCACCAAAAGCAGGTTACGCAGGAATGTGTTCAGGTGGGTTTTGAACATCTCCAGGACTGCCCTCAGCCTTTATGTCTTCAACCAGTCCCTCCTGGTTTGTTAGTACAAGATTCAGCAACACAGCTTTCCTCATTGGCTCCTCCACCACTTGTAACAAAAAGTTTTCTTCAACAATCTGCAGGAACTTCCAGGAGTGTGTGTTCTGGGCCATGTTATCCCTCCAACAATTATCTGTGTGGTTGAAATCCCACCAGAAGAACCAGGGCCTGTGACGGCGAGCCTATTTCCAGCTGCCCATAGAAAGCCTCATCAACTTTCTCCTCCGGATCAGATGGCCTATAATAAACACCCACCACAGTGTCACCCATAATCACCTGTACCTTAATTATCACCTATAGACTCTCAAATTGTTCATCTGGGTAGAGCTCAATACAGTCTTTCACATAAAGATCAACTCCACCACCTCACCTCTCTGACCTGTCCTTTCTAAGAAGTACATAGCTGTTCATGACAACATTCCAGTCATGGGAACTCTCCCACCATATCTCAGTAATTGCAGTGAGATCATGCCCAGTGACTACACACAGATTTCCAGTTCATCCTGTTTATTCCCCACTCTGCCTGTGTTTGTATACAGGCACTTCAGAGCTAGGTTTCCTTGAAAAGATGTAAGAGGATTCACCATAACCATAAACACCCTTGATGTGGTTAGCCCTTTGATCCTCATCTTGAGAGGTAGTCAAGGAACATCTGTCACTGCGCTGGTTGGTATGACCTGCTCCCCAGGAGAGATCAATGGCATGAGCACTGCCACACTGAACTCCAACCCCTAGCCACTTTGGACAACACCGCCGTGGGCTGAATGATGCCTCCTCCTAATATACAGACTCCATCTGGGTACCTTGCAGCAGG
This sequence comes from Psittacus erithacus, assembly GCA_009867235.2. Lineage (NCBI taxonomy): Eukaryota > Metazoa > Chordata > Aves > Psittaciformes > Psittacidae > Psittacus > Psittacus erithacus. Next base: position 5,168 of record WYDI02002563.1, read on the forward strand.
TGTCTAGGATTGAGGGTAAACTTCCTGAAGGAAGTAAGTGTAAAAGTTGGGAGAGACTTGTAAAAATCCTAGAATCAATTCTGATGTATAGGAAGATCAATGAAAGTACAGCAGTTCAAGGGAGTAGAAGAATCAATAATGGGAGAAAGAAAATACTGGCATTGGATCAGAAAGACAAGGATGGAATCACTGTTACATGAGTATTTCAGTGTATTTTAAAGAAGGGAGAAATGGTGATATGGAGAAAATGGGATGAAATTATGTCAAAATATCTTTTGGGAATGACTGTAAAAGATATTGGGCTGGTGTTTGTATCAGAGAGTCCAGATTGGGTTTGGACATGGACAGAGAGAGCAATTCGGTCAGAAGTGTGTGAAAGTAAGAGACACATCATAAAGTAATAAATACAGATTAAAGAATCAAATGCCAGCAACAGCTGAATGGCCCATGTGCTCTGGGAAGTGATAGCTGAGATTTTTGTTTTTTAAATAGTCTCTGAACAAACAAAAGGACCTTTTTTAAAAAAAAGGTAATTTAAGGCTATTAAGATAAAGCTTGATATAGACAAAGATAAAATGATTGAATCAATTAATGTAATTACAGATGAATCTCCACAAAAAAGGTATGCAGCAGTGGTTTTCCATTTCCTGGGTCTTAGAAATTAAAAAGCATTGAGATGATAATTTCATCAGGGGTAGCTGTGAAACTGTAATTCAGCATCAACTTCCAGTAGGAAAATACCACAAAAGTGCATGGTGCCAAAAGCAGGATGACCAATGTGAATTAGGATATTTTAATTACTATATCTGACCTGTCAGGGAAAACAGTAAGGAAGAAATGTGCTTCTCATGGTGATCATGCACTCTTTATTCTAGAGTATTGAATAAACTGGCAAACATAACAGTGGTCCAGTAGCGAAGGCTTTTAGTGATTATTTTCAAATTGCGGATAGAGCTACAGGACTGAAGCGTTGTAACAGAAACAGTAACCTGAGAAATTGCACTTTTATCTTGACAAAACCAGCACATAAAGCTTGCAAACAAATCCTGAAGAAAATAATCAGAAATAAACAGAAATGAAACAAAATGAAATCCTAAAATATTTCATTCAATTAAATATGTCCTGAGTTATGAAAGCAAAGGATTAAAACCCAGTTACTTTTCTTTAATACTGTCTTTTCTAAAGGGGCTAGACGCAGTAAAACTAATCCATTTGGACTTCATTAATGCTGTCTAATGCAAATTTATTCTAAAGCCATAGGATAAATTACTAATTAAACAGTAGTTGTAAAGTAATAGAAGAACAGTAGGGTAAGAAACTGTCCGAAGGAAGACAGCAGTATTCGGCAGGGAGATATAATACCCAAGGTACTTGACAACATGAATTCTTCAGTCAGTCTTGGGATTTATTGTTTTTACTTATATTAGTGATTTGGGCATACAAGCAATACTTGTGATAATGAAATTTCCCGATGGTACAAAACTGAGAGGATGAGTACAGAGGACCAGTGGCAAAAGAATACCAAAATATCTTACAGAAGATACACGATGTTGGAGGGTAGTAATAAAAGAAGTAGATGAACTCTAATTATGTGAAATAAAAGATGACAGCATTAAAGAAAAAAGATAACTAGTGAAATGGCAAACCTATACTGCATGAGAAAACTAAACAAACCTAATATGATTGGCCTAGCAAAATGCCACCTGAGAAAATCTATGATTTATTTCTTAAGCAGCACAGGAAAGTAAGCTTATGAGTGGAAACTACTAAAGGTTCAGTGCTGGTACAGAAACAAATTCATATGTAGCTGCATATACTTTGTTGGAAAAAGATGTTCAATCTTCAAACGGTCAAGCAGTAGAATATCCTCCATGCAGCAGTGGACCTAAAAAGCCTACCTGGTCTTAGGGTGGAGCTTTTACACTTATTAGCAGGGGGATTAGATGATACATTGGTTTTCTACAATAGCAGGAATGGGTTGCAGTAACATGGAAGGACCTTCTCAGTTCTGAGTCATGCAGGAAGAGCTATATCACATTATTGCACACATGGCAGGAAACAGCAGGCAAACTGTGCTTTAAGGGTGAGTCTGAAAAGAGGTGATGAGAAGTATCAGGATGGTAAACAGCCCTGGGTAACTAAAGGAGGATGCTGAACAGGGAAGCCAGGTGCAGTTAACAAAGGCCTTCTTCTAGCTCCCTGAGGTGGGGAGATGTGGTGGCTGAAGCATAAAGGGAAAAGTAGGTCAGGGGATGGTATGTGTTTTCTGTGGATGACATAATTGTTACTGAACTTTGAGTTTTTAAAACTCGTGTCAGTTTTTGTGGTCATGCTGGTTACCTTTAGATAAAAGATCAAAAAGATGGCAAGAATGAGGTCCCATAGTATAAGACAAATAAATACATGTGTATGACCTTGGTTTGTGACCTTAGTTTTATACTTGTCTTTTCTTGCCACATGCCTGTCCTTTTGGCTTACAACTCTCACTGGATTCAGGAGGCCTCAAAGACCATATTGTCTTTGGGAAAGGGACTGCATCTCTGCATATTTGGAGATGCTTTTTGAAACTAACAAAAAGGAAGCAAAAGGGAAAAAAAAATCAGCAGCAAAGATATGAAAAAATGCAGGCCCTCTTTAGCCACCGTTACAGAAACAGCCAACATACGGAAACTTTATTCTCACCTTTCAATTTCTTTTCTCTGCCCTCCAAATGCTGCCAGTTTGGATTGCTGCCAGGACTTCATCTGCAATAGCTCCTGCTCTTGCATATGCAATTAGCTCCTTGTTGGTGAATACAGAAATTATCTGTGTAGAAGCAATATATTTTAACACTCCCATTCAAATAAAACCAGAACTACCTCAAGTGTCGTTCTGATGTCTATGAATTCTTAATTCATTGTATTGAATTTGCTATTTTTGCTTTGTCTTATTTATAAAGCCTTCTAAAAGATCCCACATTTAATTTACAAGGCAGAAATCTGAAGGGCATCATTGACAATTTTTGTATTGCATCAAATTCATTAACTACACAAATGCATGTTATCTTCTGCCAAAAAAATGAGGTTGGATTTTCAGTTCTTCTATACTTCTATCACTATGGAAAGTCAGAGGAGCTGACTAAGATCCCTTACACTTAGAAATACTTGTGCCACTATGGTGTCTAGGGGAGAGAGATCAACAGCCAGGAAGGGTGGTTTTTTGTCAGGACAATCAATTGACCAAAAAGTGTGGGAACATTCATGTTCCGGACACACAATAGGTTGCAGATGAAGCTATAGCGGGATACTCGTGCTATGAAGTATTAACGACTGCACATTTTAAATAGGGTTGGGATTTTCATCTTGGCTGAAAGAGCAAAGCTGGCCAGTGTCACTGAAATTTAGTACCTGTTTGGTATTTGGCACCCTGATACCCTTTTGCAAATCACAGCCAAAAGCAGTTTATGCTCCTGTAGTTTCAATTTCTCTCTCAGAGGTCTAGATCCACTTCTTGTGAAACTTGCTGTTTTCAGTAAGTTACTGGGAGCAAAGGAGCAGTCTGGAGCAGAGTTCACAGTGTGCCAGCTGCCTGGCTGTGTCTGCCTGTATCCTTGTGATGTCCCCAGGGATAATGCCCTCCTTTCCTTGGGGTCAGAGCTCACAAATGGGCCTTGTCACAGCATCACAGCTGGTTCCTGCCAGAATTTCCTGTCAGTTACCTGTGATGACCACAGTTCTGCTGTTTTATTTCATTTCTGCATTTATTTTAGTGTCAGTACTTGTTATTTTGGTGTAGCTGTCATGAAGTCCAGTGAAGAAGACATAGGTACTGCTTATTTACCCTCTCATATGAGGGCATGTTATACTTACATAGACTATGCAGCAGTATAGCTGAGTGTATGTTATAGGCACCACACTTCTTCAGCTGTACCAGTGTCATCATGCACCTGTTCACACCTTTCTACATGTCGCCAAGGTTTAAACTCAGTAAGAGCCAGACTACATTTTTAAGTCTTACAGATACCAAATAGGACTATAGAAGTTTATTGAAAACTCTCACTTCTTGCCTACCTTTGACCAGAGAGCTGAAGAGAATCCCAGAACAAGACAGAGTGCCCGGATAACAAATGTTAATGCCCAGCCTTTTGGAAAACTAGCTGTAAATCCAGTGAAAAAGGTAGTCACTGTCTGCAAGAACATTGCCATTTCCCCCCCATTGCTTTATTAATCTTAAATATGTCACTGAAAACAAACCAAACAAATTATGTTCAAACAAATAAGAAAGTGAGGAAAAGACAGAAATTAACCCTTTGGATGCACTTTTCAGTGCTCAACCATGTTTGTAACACCTGCCGTTCAAGACACCTACAAGTTTGCAGCCACAGGGGCAATGGAGCACCATTCCCCAACATCTCTATTCCTCAGGCTCCATTTAAATGATCTGCTCTTCAGCCTGGATGAGAGAAAGCTGTATGATGACCTCATAACAGCCTTCCAATATTTGAAGGAGGCCTACAGAGACACTTGTCCTGGGTTCAGCAGTAGCAGTCATTTTTCTCCTTCTTAGTAGCTGCTGCAGCGCTGTGTTTTTGACTTTCAGCCTGGAACAGCACTGATAACACCAATGTTTTTAGCTGCTGCTCAGTAATGTTCACTCTGACCAAGGACTTTCTGAGCCTCATGCTCTGCCAGGGAGGAGAGGAAGCCAGGAGGAAGCAGAGACAGGACACCTGGCCCAAACTGACCAAAGAGGTATTCCATACCACAGCACATCATGCCCACTGTATAAACTGGGGGCAGTTCCTCAGAAGGGCTAGATCACTGTGGGGGTCAGGCTAGGTGTCAGTGTGGTGAGCAGTTGTATTCTCTTCTGTTCTTATTTCCCTTGTCATTGTTATTATTGGTGGTAGCAGCAGTGGTTTGTGTTATACCTTAGTTACTGAACTGTTCTTATCTCAACTTGTGGAAGTTGTATTCTTTCGATTCTCCTTCCCATCCCTCCAGGAGCTGAGGGAGGAAGGGGGGAGTGAGTGAGAGACTGCGTGGCTGGGCTTAAACCATGACAATACTGGAGCAGGGCTCTTCATCAGGGACTGTAGTGACAGGACAAGGGGCAATGGGTTCAAACTTAAAGAGGGGAAGTTCAAGTCAGATAAAAAAAAGGAATATAGACATATTTTTTACTGTGAGGGTGGTGAGGCATGGGAACAGGTTGCCCAAAGTAGTGGTAAATACTCTACCCCTGGCAGTGGTCAAGGCCAGGTTGAACTTCGCTGTAACAAATATTTTTTAAGTTCTTCCAGAATCAGATTTCAGTTGTTGTCTTTTGCAATTTTCACAAAGTAAAAAAAAAAATTAAAAATTAAAAAGCATTGTCTCAGAATCCATGAAGACAGATTAAAAAAAAGTTTGCATAAATGACATATTTACCCTTAGAAACACTTCCCTCAATGAATGAAAATTAAGACAGGGATTTTAAAAATGCTCAAGTGATATAAAAGCAGAGTAAGTTAGGTTTCAGGATATCCACTTTCATTTAAAGAAGTAAAGTTAGAGACATTGGATTTCAATTGTTTGCATGCTCTCACCATGTAACTGCTTTGTTTAATCATCTTTGAAAAACACTGATTTTAAAAATTGTGTACATTCTTATGGAAGCATAAACATGTCAATGGTTTAGGTACTGTTCATGCAATTACAACAAAATAAGGCTCCACACATACAAAAAAAGAAAGCAATAAGGAAAGCCATTCTATGTGCATTTGTTACAAATGAATGTGAGTGGTGTTTTAGTCATGACTTATTTAAAATCAAATAAAAAATATATTCATATTTAAACTGAAAAGTACTAGCACGTTCATGAATAACTTAAAATTAATTCATTAAAATAATTTTAAGCAGTAGTTGAATGTTGTTCTTAATCATTGCCTGCATAATAAAGAAGCTACAGAAAGCAGCAAAACTAGTGAAAAAATCCCAGAATTTATGCATTTGTTTGAGTATTTAGTTTATGCCAAAAGACAGCGGAATGAATTTAATTTTGGTTCAAAATCCCTATTAATTAGGGTTATTTTTTAATATCATTAGTAAGAATTAATTGGAAAATAAAAATATGTGGCATTGTGACTTATTTGTTCAATGACAATTGTTAAGAAAGGTGTAGCTCTGATTTGGCCAGATCAGACAGAACTGGTAAATCCCACAGATTTGTGGCTTTTGCGTCACAAATATAACCAATGTTTATGTTCTATTCCAGTTCCAGAATTGAGCCATGTAATTTTTGCGTCAGTCATTCCTAATTCTTATCTTAAACAGTGGGGTTTGTAAACAAAAGTAGAATTTGCCATTTGTAACTTCATACTCCCTTTAAGGAGCAGACCATCCTGGCTTACTTACAAACCAAACACCCTTCTTTGAGGCTGAACAAGAAATCTAGGGTTTACTTTTCATTTCAGAAAGGGGACATGAAGAAAGAGGAGCTAGGGATTAAAAAAAGTGGAAACAGAAGGAAAACCTGGAAAGGGCAAAGGAAGACATAACAAGATATAGAGGGTAGGTAGCAGACAGAGAAAAAGGAACAAACCCCCTCCAACCATAAACCTGGAAATCACTCAGATGATGATGTCATGTGTCCCCACAGCCTGTCTCTGAAAATAACTGGTGCTTAACACCTTAGAATACTGTGAAAAAAACATTATTAGACTAACATGAAACAGCTTGACAGAGAGAGAGTTTAATCAGACCACCTGTTGCATCTTAGTCCCTGTTTCAATTTTATTCAATCAGAAAATGTTAAAAATACATAGTAAATTCTTGGTGTAATTTATATTTTTTAGTTCTGAGCTATGCAGATTTGTTGGGTATTATATAAAAAGGTTTTCTTTTATCAATTTTAAATTTGATGTCTCTCAACTACACTGTCAGTTCTTTGTCCTTCTAGAAGAAAAGAGTACCAATGAGTACTTGATTCACCTTCCCAATAGCAATCATCATTATTATTATTATTATTATTATTATTTGGCTGACCTTTAGATGGATATTCCTCTGTGTTTGTAGTGCCAAAGACTAATTGAAAACTGAAAACTTGGAAATTTCATGGAAATTATATCATGCATGACTTCACATCATCTCATTTTGGCTTATTTCTGGTAGAGTACAAATTGTCTTTAAGGGATGTCATTCAGAATTTCATATATTATCAACAAATTTTTAACGTACAATCCTGTGCAGCAAGAACGTGGATCAAACAAATGACATGCCTAAGAAATTACGAGCTTTTGACATTGAGGAGATGCATAGGGAAGGAAGAAAGGAAGTAGGCTGTCTAAGTTACAAGAAAATTTGTTTCACTTCCTTTCATAAAAGTGGATCCAAACTCCAGTAGCTGATGGAGTTATAAGAAAACAACATCCACAGTTTTCATACAGCTGCTAGGGTCTCCTAAGTATTATCTTTTAAACAGTTTATAAACTAATAGAAAATACGTGGTTCAAAGATATAAGTAATTAGCTGACTTTGCAGACTGATATGGTGCCATTTAATTATGGGTAAAGCAAAGAAGTTCTGGTGCTTTGCATTTGATCAGTTCCAACATTTTAGGAAATTTGTAAGGCATCAGTCAAAACATTCATGATTTTGATGAAAATGAGAAAGCCAAAGAGCAGGAATGGGGAATCTCTGTAGAAGCTCTTGCAGAGCTGGCACAGCTGCAAAAGATCCCAGATACTCCCAGGACCTCTCTCAGAACCAGCTGGGAGGCAGCCATTCATGCATTGAACTGTGCCTTACTCTCTTGTAGTCGGTACCTACTAAAAGAGGGAGAAGAGCAGCAGAGAAAAGAAAAAAAGGGTGAAGAGGGAAGTTGTGGCAGAGAGAAGCCAGCTTGCCAGGCACGCAGGGTTGGTAGCAAAATGAGAGCTGTACAAGGCGAGGAGGAGGAGTGGAGGACGTGGGCAAGGAGGAACAGCAGGAGTAGAACACATTGAGGGAAAGGCATGAGAACTGGCATAGGAATAGAATAAGGTATCCTGACACATAAAAAGGGGAGGTAGAACCCTTCCTCTGAGCTTCTGGCGTAAAGGTTGTAGGTTTGCAGGAGCCATCTGGCGCAGACTGGGATTAAAGTGGGAAAATGCAAGGTATTCCTGTCTCAAACAATGATGTTAGTTTAAAGACATAACAAGACGTGATTTTTTTTCAGTTCCATTAAATAATTATGAGATTATTTTTGGGCTAAATATTAGAATCATCTTTAGAGGACATTTGCCTGAGGTCTCTATTACAAGGAAAGAATAGGCATGAAATGAATGAAAACTTTCCTTTTACCTGGTCGTTTATTTCTCCAACTTTCCCATCAGAGCATGACAAAAAAGTTCTATAGAAAAATTCACTGATGTATGGTTCAGTAAAGAAATATTTGCTAGAGAGAAAATTAGAGAAAAGCTTGTTAATAATTTTTATTCAATAGCATCATAATAATTTCCTTCTGTAAGTTCCTATCCCAACAATGCTGAATGAAGATTAAGAGCAGTCAGCTATGGAACACCTTACCCAGCCCCTGAATATGTTTAAGGGAAATGGAGCTATGCAACTCATTACATAGCATTTTCTGAAGTCGAAGTGAACATTTGACCTCTAATACAATAAACAGTTAAAAAATCCTAGTTAAATTCAGCTACTGTACAATCAGTAACCTGAATTATACATTTTAAACAAAATATTTTCTCTGGAGTATGTGCTGATTTTATGAATATTTATAAAACAATATGCTGGAGCTATAAAATCCACCTGACTTAATAGTGCTCTGGAGTACTTAATGAATATAGGATCATAAATAGGTAAATTCAGACAACTGTTGAATATGGTATTAGGCACTTTCTTCCAATTGTCCAGGGGAAAAATTTTTATTTCATTCATTCTTGTTGCCAGAGGTTAAAGGTATGGTTAAATTGTATAAGGGTTCATCTACGTGTGAAGCTAATCAGGAATGAGCAATTCTGAAATGTACATTTGGCACATTTAATTCCAGAATAAAGGTGCCTTGTTCTAGTTTGGCTCTGCATTGTCTTGTCATGCCCTGCATTGTCTTTTCACCCTAACTTACCCTGCTTTGCCATGCATTGTCTTGTCACGCATTGCCTTGCCCCATCCTGTCCTGCGTTGTCTTGTCATGCACTGCCTGGCCCTGCTCACCCTGTATTGTCTTGCCACACCCCACATTGTCTTGCCCTGCTCTGCATTGCTGCACCCTGCCACTCCCTGTACTGTCTTGTCATGCCCTGCATTGTTTTACCTCTCACTGCCTTGCCCCATCCTGCCCAGCCTTGCCCCACCCTGCATTATCTTGTCACACCCTGCCTCGCCATTCCCCACCCTGCATTGTCTTGTCACGCCCTGCATTATCTTGCCTCTCCCCACCCTTCATTGTTTTATCATGCTCTGCATTGTCTTATGCCCAACATTGTCTTGCTATGCCCTACCTTGCTTTGTCACATGCTGCCTTGCCCCGCCCCATACTCCAAATGAAGAAGAGAAAAAGGAAAGGGAGTAAAACTGTCATTCTCATTACATAATAATGAGTTATTGAGTAAAAATGTATCTGCAGATGCATAGCAGACTGAATGTGTTCAGCATCCCATGGCTTTTAGGAGGTCCCAAAAGGTATGTGGGGATTAGGTGTGTTTCACTGCATAACATGGAGAAAAGTAGTTTACAATATTATGCAATTCTTTAAATCAAGGAATCTATATTCCACTGTGATCCGTTTCTTTTTTTGAAACAGGAATGGTATAGAGATGAGAGAGTGGAGCACATCCGACCCCAATTGTTTCTCTGTTCTAGTAAAAATGCGATACTTCTTTCAAAGAACTTCAAGAAGCATGTAACTTACCTGTCCTTTAACTAGCCTGACTTCCGTTCTCTCAGTATTTTGTATCAACCTTTTAACAAAACAGGATAGCTGTCACTATCTTTCTGCAAAGGAATGAGGCAGCCAAATTTTCAAAAACCCAAATGGAAATTCTCAGTCGTAGAATCAAGATGCAAGCAAAGCTTTCTGCTCCTCAGACAGGCCTTCCCTGACCTGGGGGGTCTCAACTGGATTTATCTGCCTTCAGAGCCACAATCCATTTCTGTAAGGAATGAGATCATCTAATCCAAAACCTAGCTCAAGGAGGGTCAAGTAGAGTAGGATGCTTGGGGCCATGTCTAGTCTAGTTTTAAATATCTAAATGTAGACTCCACAGGCTTCCTAAGCAGCCTGTACAAGTGTTTAACCACCCTCATGATAATAAACTGTTTTCTCATACTCAGACGGAATTTGATCCATAGCTTCTTGGATACAACTGAGTGATGTGTATGGACATACATTATCACCTACAATGAGAAGTTCATTGGTGTGTTATTGAGAATTATTTTTAGCCAGCTGTTCTCTGGCATGGACATCCTAGATATATATTTTATTGTAATATAAGGAATCTTAATAAATCTGACAATCTGGAACACACTGGGAGTAACTGGACACAAGCTCGTCTGATCCTCCTTCTTGATGAAACTTAGAAACAAAAGTCCAAATCAGTTTTTAGATAACTATAGCTGAAGAACAATTGTGCAATAGGAAATAGATTTTCCAGATCAAATACAATTAAGATAATAAGGTAAAGCTAAAGAATTTACTATGACCAAATACTATAGTATAGCTACATCTCTAAATATAGAAAACATATAATTTGAGGAAAAATTATATTGCAGTGTTCAAGTATCTGTTTAATATGTGAAAACCCCAATACGGACTTTTTAAGGTGACAGATTCAATGGCTTACCGTGAAATGGTAAATGGATAAAAAATTGCATTCAGATGCCTAAGATATGCGACCTCAATCTTTAGTCTGGAATCCAAGTAATTGGCCAGTTTGTCAGTTATTTATCATCTGTGAAACTGAGGTCAGTAGGCAAAATACTTGAAAATGTTGAAATGATTCCTCCTGAACCAGCTATAATATTTCTTACTGATATGTGGATATTTTGAAGCTTAACATTTGCAATATACTTTGAGTATTTAGAAACAAAAGCTGTGGATGAAAACAGTAGTCCAAAACTTTTGTTGACTTAATCTGAGATACAAGTTCCCTTTTTATTTGCATGAATATCCTGATGCTTTGCTTTTGAACATGATATGGGAATCCCGAAGCAAACACCTAAAAGAGGGGTTTGCTCTATTCAGAAGATAGAGACAGATAGGGGGTTATGGGCAGGAGAACTGCAGCTGCTGGTCTGATGTTTGTACATGATAATACAAGAATCAAAGTCATGGCCTGTGCTCAACATCATGAGCAGCTACACACACATAAACAACTCCGTTAGTGCTCCATGAGGCTTCTCAGAAATGTCAACTCTGATTTTGTGCCTCAAGCACCAGATTATTTACTGACCAAACTGATACACATTTTCTTTCCAGCTGGGAGCCAAAAGTTTTAAATTCTGTAGTTATATATTTTTGATGAGACCATTATTTGAGAACAATTTTCCTATGATACTCATGAATACACTCACCAGACGCTCATTCTTGTGAAGCAGTCTCATCCTAGAAACAGATTTTTCCTTGGTGTAGAGCGATAAACCATCTCTTTATCTCCACTGCAGCCAGTTTTACCAATTATATAAGCAAATCCTTTTAATACTATTAACGCAGGTAACATAAAAGTGCATTGTACATCTGTTAAAAAGTTTGTGGTGTATTAAATTGAACCAAACATTGAATTTCCTGTCTATAGCTGCAAAATCAAGCAATTATGTCATACTTTTATCTTCCATTAGCAGGAAATACTGAATTCACCTGGTTTAAAATACTGATGTAAGTCGTAAAATGCCTATTGTGTTGCAGGTGAAAAGTTTCACTTTAACATAATATGTAACATAACTGTAGCATTTCAATACGCAAGTTTGTTAATTTCTATATATGTTCTTTACACATTCCATGTAGAACGTCAGTAATTTTGAATATAATATCTCTTAAATACGTAGTTCACTGAGGAAAATGGCACTCAAATTCTGTATCTGAAATCAAATTACCCACATTAAATGAAAACCTCTTGCTCTTGTAATACTCAGAAATATTTTTAATACATGGGAAGACTCTTCTTTAACCTTCTCCTTTATCTTAATGTATTTTGTTACAAATAGGATTAAATTAGAAAGAAATAAATGAAAGGCCTTTAATTTAAATGCTAAGATAAACATTATCTACCATCATTTATTGACTCCAGTAGGACTGCTAAACATAGCACAAGCTGGGAAGAGCAGCTAGTGTCTACTGCCTTAGTCAAGTTCTTAAGAACTCTGACTTCAGTGGACATGGTAGCAATGCTGTCAGGACTGTAAATTGATACTACGCCCTTAGGCAGAAAAGAGTGGGGATCCTGGACAGTAACCAAAACCTCATAATAACATGCTTTTCTGGATTAGACAGAACACTGCATATATTGAGTTGAAGGTATACATGAAGAAGAAACCACTAAAAGGAAATGCAGAGTAACTTTCCGAATGAATGAGGACATCATGTGGCAAATTAATGACATGGACACAGAAAATAAAAGTCATTAATAAATAACATTTGCGATAATGAAGAAAATACACACCTTCCATCATGAACTCAAAGGAAACTAGTGTGAAAGTTCAGACACAGAAATATCTCCTAGCATTTCATTTTTTCATGAGGAATTCTAGAGAAACTTTGAAGGATATTTTAGAAATTATCAGTGAAAGATTGTTCACTGCATTCAAAAAAATTGTTAACGTATTTGTCTCCTTTACTAAGCAAATGTATGACATAATTTCTACCCACAGACACTTAAAGCAGATCTATTACAATTCATTAGAAATTGCATCATCAAAAATTACAAAGCCTAGTTTTTTTAAAAAAAAGACTAAAATTCAGAATTTAGTAAAAAAACCTTCTTATGTTCTCACTTGAATCTTCAGACTATGATAAAGTATATCTATTCCATTCTTGCAATTGCAAGTATAACTTATCTATATTATGGTGCAGACTAATAGCCTTATTCCTGGGCAAGAACCTGATTGTATTAAGTAATACATAAATAGGAAACAAATTTGTTAGTCAAATTGTTTTTCCATCTAAGACAGGAACAAAAAAACCAAACATATAAGTGATTCAAGAGGAACACAATGAGACTGCATCAATCAACATTCTGGAGAGTAGTTTTAGTACATTGATGAGCCTAACTGCTTACCTTAGGCAGTTAGGCTGTGTGTGTATAAATATCTACATGTAGATAGGACAGATCATATATATAAATCTCAGGGAATCAGAAATTGCTGTGATAGGAGTGTGGAAGACTGATTAATCAGGCCAGTTTTAAACTCAGTAACAAAACTTTACTGCATGGATATTCATTAACAATATACATGGCTAATGGTTAGTTCTTAATAATTATTAATCACTATTAGTACATATTCAAGGCAGTCATCCTAAATTAGCAGCTAATATACAATACCACAGAGCTGACAACATGTATGACCTGTGGTTAGTCCTGGAGAGCCTTAGTCATCTGGAAGATCAGGTTCAAGAGCTCTTCAATGAAGGAAGCTAACACTGAAAGATGCCTTCCTTCCCCCTCCTCTAAGCCCAAATTCCAGATTTTCACCTTTTATAAAATACTGTAGTTTTCAGAGGGTGCTTAGCCCTTGACCTCTGAACCCTAGAACACTGGAAGACTTGCAGATACTAGTTTCATAGGCTGCAACAGATGCCTCACATTGCTCACCAGTCGTGAGTTGTTTTCTTATCTATTCCTTCGCTTCTGTGTTATACTTAAAGCAGTCTTTTCCCAGCTCTTAAGGTTGCACCTCTTGCATGATCAGTAACTGACCATCAATGAGGTAATAGTTCTAGGACTTTTGTTTTCAGCCTGCATCCACATGACCTTTGCTGTCATCCCAGGCTAACATTACACATCATAATGAAAGACATCTGGCATCAACCTCCAACTGACCTGCAAGTTCTTGTAACAAGTTGATAACAAGCCTTGCACAGGCACAGCGAGGATAAGGCTTGAGGTTTGTTTCTGGCACCAGCAAAACTAATTTTAATGAGCATGGAAATATTTACAAGTTGTTTACCAGACATGCCTGACTAATGTGGTTTTGACAGAGTTCAAAGCAAGCTAATATTCATTATATCTGGCTTAGCATGCTTCTACTTTAATGAGTGCAATAGGCTTCTGTGTTGGTCACATACTAGAGTGTTCTGAATAATGAAAAATAGTAGTGATAAAACGGTACATATTTACTTAGTATTTCTTGTTTTCATAGGATTTATGAAAGGAAGGAGGAAAACCAAAAGTATCACGACTGTCTACTGATGCTGAAATAATTACAGTGACAAAAATAGCAGTATTGAAATAATTACAGTGACAATTCAGAGATGACTACTGCTTTTAATTTACATGTTGCATGACCCACTTTGAGCATTGACCAGAGAATAGTAGATGCCTTTTAAAGCCAGGAGTTGCTGATGGGTCCCTTGCTCTACAATCTTGCCATTCTGGACTACAGCAATCTTGTCAGCGTTTTGGATGGTGGAGAGGCGGTGAGCTATCATGATGCAGGTGCGACCTTCTCTGGCTTTATCCAGTGCTTCCTGTACAATCTGCGCAATGAACAAACCACAAGGTGAACTATTATGGCAGCTGTAGTGAAATATACCTCAATTGCCATCTGTGAATTAAACTGCAATATGACAATGAGGGAAAGGAAGTATCTGTGGCTTTAGTTTCCTGTTCTAGAATTGGCCTGTGTTGGCAAAAAAAACTCATAGTGGATGATGCCATGATAGCTAAGAGGATGAGATCGAATCAGCTCATTACTGAGGTGCATGGCAGGAAAACAAGAGAAAATGGTTAAAAATTGCAACAGGGGAGGTTCTGAAAAATATTCACCACAAGGATAATTAAGCATTGAAACAGGGACAAAAGAGACTGTTGAATCTCCCTGTATATTTTCAAGGACCCTACTGGACACAGTACTAATCATTTTTGTTTGAATTCAGTATTGGCACTTGTTTGAAGAGGAGGTTTGATTAGAGACCTCCAGAGGTCCCTTCATGACTGATTAATTATATATGGGAGTTAAGTCAGTAATCTTGGGTCAACTATTATCATACTAGTTCTCATGATTTCACAGGAAGACTCATAAATCAATTTTTATTAAAGCTAGCACTGGCAGAAAAATACTAATAAGAACCTCTGCTTTCTTTTCTTTATTCCTTATATTTATTAACGCAAAATAAAATATGAGATTAAATTTCTGTACCTAGCTGGCACCTAATTAAGAAAACAAAGAGCCTGGAATTGTTTAATGGCATTTCCCCCTCAAATCTGATGTTTTCATGTGTAGGTTTGACCAAAACTTACTCTACAGGGTTTGAGATTTTCATAGAATAGTATTTTTTATAACATTTGCCTCGTTAATAGTAAGCACTTTTGTAGAATCTGTAAATTTTCTACACCTAGCCTGTACTTCTGTTACACCAAGATTATGGCTTTAGGCTTAAAAAAGAAAGAAATGTTCTAGCAATTTTCTCAGTGGAAGTTTGCATATTAGCCATGAACATATAGAAAGGACATTCAAGGACTGGCAGTTTCCTAGTTCTCTGACAACATCCTCAGTCTTTTCAGCTTCTGAAGTTTGAGACTTCTGATTTGATTTTGATAGCACTTTCCAATTGAAGAATTCTAGGCAAAGAAATGCTTTCTTCATTACTACTTCAACCTGCTTGCTGCCACACAGATGCAAAAAAATGCAGGTTATTTTTTGGCAAGGAGCAGTAAAACCTTTATATTTGTCTATTACTAGCATAAACATGTAATTTATATAAACCACTATATTTCCAGCTTTGGGCTTTAATACGTGGGAGTGAAAACAATAATCATAATACAAAGAAAGACAGATTTAGATTCGGGACTTTTGGTTCAAGTTACCTTTTCACTTTCTGTATCTAAGGCAGATGTAGCTTCATCCAGTAACAGAATTTGGGGCTGACGTACAAGAGCTCGGGCTATAGCAATACGTTGTTTCTGGCCACCAGAAAGCTGAGTTCCTTTGTCTCCTACGCGGGTACTGTATTTCTAGAAACAATATATTAAGTTCATACTATGCACGTAAATTGATTCTGAAGCATATATTTAAGTATATGGATCCTGACATCTGTGAAGTGAATATTCCATGCCAATAGCTCTCTAAAAACAGATGACCAGCATTGCTATCTGCCACAATAGTCCTTTCACTAGAAGACTTCTTTGTAGCATCAAACATTTTATAAATTCAAAGTAACAACCTCTGTAAAGGTGGAAGGCAACATAATTCTCTATCAGGAGATAAAAAACCCCAAAGCTTATTGATAGTCTATGGCAATACTGGGGATCAAGTTCTGAGTTTAAACACTCCAAGCTAGCTATGTATAAGATGTATCAGTTTCAGGCCAAATTATATATGTAGACATAGACATTTATACACTTTGTCTGTATCTACTCTACAGTTTTGGACATTTAGTTATGCCAGTTAAGGAGGACCAGTCATGTCTCTGGACAAACTCATGTGTAGGTAACTGTAGTCCTTGAGGTATATATTTGGTAGCAAAAGGCACCAAAGTTTCATGAGGTATCATTATAAAACAGAAGATTTCTCTGCAAAGTTTTGGAAAGAGCAGATCTTGATAAACTATTTGAAACTAAATATGACCTGAAAAAATCATGGGGTTTTGTGGGGGGGGTTTTTTGAAAGAAATGCAAAAAGCAGCCTAAGAACCTGAAATAAAGCTGAATACATACAACATACAACTAAGCTGGCAAATTCCTTGCTTCAGAAGTTTTGGATACAAGTTGACAGGTTAGAAACTGACTGACTTGTATATATGTCTTGCTGTTCACTGCCAAGATTTTTTGTATGGCAGACCTTTCATCTGACACAAGATATTAATTCTTACATTATTATGTGTTGGTCAGATATATATGAGAAAAACTTTTTTTTTTTTTTAACTGTAGGAATACTAGAAATATAAATTCTGGCTGTGTAACTGGAAGAAAAGTGTAAGAAGAAGTGTCAGTCTAGCAGAGTCTTTTACAAATGCTTGAGACAAACAGGAGCTTAAAAGAAATGTTCAACTCTTAAAAAACCCATCCCACACTTCCAGCTCTCAATTAGTTGTAATTGTGGATTTTCTTCCCTGACATGTTAAACGTTCAGCTCTCCACCTGACCATGGAGTCTCCCAGCATAAAAATAAGAATGGGAAACACAGTTCAGAAAGGATATGATTTAAAAATCAGTTTCAGATCTATCTGCATCGAAGGGAATGATTATATTCCATGTATTCGTAAATGGACATACTTTTAACCTGCCACAGTAGATCACCTCCAGTTCTGAGTAGGAGAGAAAAGGCATAACTTACATCTGGCAGAGAGTCAATGAAGGAATGAATATTGGCTTCTTTTGCTGCATTAACAATTTCCTCATGTGACACCTGCCGACTGTTGTCTCCATATGCAATGTTTTCACCAATACTGCAGTCAAACAGGATTGGTTCTTGTGAGACGATACCAATCTGAGCTCTCAGCCACTTGATATTTAGTGTCTTTGTATTTTTGCCATCAAAAAGCTGAGAAACCAAACATTTTGAATTTTAGTCACATGGCTATATGTGCATTTGAGATTTACTGTAAATTCATACACAGAAGTTGTGCAATTGCAGCTCTTTCCTTAGAGATACCACACTGAAAGCTCACATAGTGCCCTGCCCTCCTTCTCTATGTTCCAAAATTTTCTAAGGGCTATCCTGTAGAAGTGAGGATATTCCCTTCTGCTGCTTCAGGCCTTTTTCTTGCTTCAAGATTTAATGATGATTTTGAAGACAGCGGAAGATAGAATATGCTGAGACAATGTCAGGTAACTTTGGATAAAGTTCTTTCATTTCTTTCTTCAGCATAAGAACTTTCCTCTATCTCACATATAGT
Source organism: Psittacus erithacus (assembly GCA_009867235.2). NCBI lineage: Eukaryota > Metazoa > Chordata > Aves > Psittaciformes > Psittacidae > Psittacus > Psittacus erithacus. Next base: position 23,174 of record WYDI02002563.1, read on the forward strand.
TTCCGGCTGAAGGAACAGATTGGCACTAGTATTCCATTTAAATAAAGGAAGAGTTGGGTTTATTCATTCACACACTTGTAAGCCAAGCATCCAATCTTAAATTTAATCATGATGTAATGCCTGACAATGGACAAATTTACTTCGGGATTCCTTACGATGTCATCTGCAGCCAGTTTTCTTTATTGGCATCTCTGTCACACTTCCGAAAATTTGGCTACTGAGTTGCTATCATTGTCTATTGGATAAATGGCAATAGATTATTTTTCTGGATAGATCAGTTTCATAATTATACAAGTAGTATCAACTCAGACACAAATATACCAGATCTTCCAGAAGGCTGTTACATATCCAGTAGAATCACCCAGTGCAGCGCTCAGGGTCTGTGACATGATCAGCTGGATAAATTGAAGAGCTGTCTCCTTCATAGCATGGCTACTGGACATGATCAATCTACTAATTCCACAGTTTGTGCTAGAACAGCCAATTCACAGCCAATATAATTGTTTTTCAAACGAAGGAGATCATAAGAACCTGATTCAAAATCCACTGAAATGAGTGGCAGCATTTCTACATATGCAAATGTAAAGGCAGAGGGGAAAGCCTGAAGGGTGAAATTGCTTTCAACTACTTTGGTATTTGCCACCTCTTTTCCTTAGAATTCCAATGGATTTGCAGGCTGCTAAGGTCTGCTCCCTGTTCTTAATCTGATGTGAAAAATCACTGATGAAACTAAAGAACTCAGTTCTATGCTGCTTCTTTCTACACATCAGTTTGCTACACTGGACCTGTTTGGACATTTCCAAACTCAAAAAGATTCTGCCCGTTGCATCTAGGTCTTATTTAAGTATTGCTTTACCTGTTGTGAGCATGTCTGCAAAGACAACTTCTGAAATCCTTCTTATTCTCACCTCACCCAACCCAAAATGTACGGGTTCTTTTTCAAACAAAATGTCTGAGCACATTTATGTCAAATAGGAAACAGCAATAAACAATATGTGAAAAAAAATACGTAAAGTTGCTGAATAAGTAGTGTGGGAAGACCTAGATGTATTTCAAACCAAAATTACCAGAAGTAGTCACAATATATAACTTGGTAAGTGGGCATACTCTGACAGATGCTTCTGACAAGTAAAAATTCTGATAAAATATTTTTTTTGTCAATATTCACTGTTTTAGGAAAGAAAAGATGGCAAATTCTATTACTTCATTATACAGATATAGATACATATATTTAATAACTTCTAAAGTGTTCTTAACATAAAGACCTCAGGAAAACCACTCTGAATCCAAAGCCTTCATTAGGCTGTGGATCAGGCATATTTTTACCATGCAGATCTTGTTTTATGAATTCATTATAATGTGAGAAACAGGGCCTTTTCCCATTATATTATTCATCACATTTAAATAAAGAGCTCTGATGAGCCACTGTTTGTCTTTAACATGAAAAATACGTTAAAAATAAAACTAGGAATATCTACTATACTTTATCACATCCAACCAAACAAGCTCACCCTCACTTAACATGTTGATGTGTTCTTACAAAAATACATACCATTTCTCCACCAAGTGGATCATAAAATCTCTCAAGCAGCTGAATAACAGTGCTCTTTCCACAGCCACTGCTACCAACAAGAGCCAGAGTTTGTCCCTTTTCTACTTTCAGATTCAAACCTTGGAGGATTTTGACTCCTGGTCGGTTTGGGTAGTTAAATGCCACATCTTTGATCGTTATGCTTCCTCCAAATGTTTCCTACAAGTGAAATAATGTCAGTGTTACATCTTTAAGATGATTTGACAGAGGATTCAAGAAGAATTGCTGAAGTCTTTCCCTCCCTCCCCCATGCCCACTGAAATCAACAGTTTTTCATTTGCTAGAATGCTGACTTTAACCTGGTGATTTGAATCTTTGTGAAGCTATAAAATCAAAGTACTGCACTGAACTACTTTGAAAATGCTCATAATTCTGCTGGTTGGATTCCACACAAGTTGCACCTTAACCAGATTTTCGACACAAATAACATTTAGGCAGTGTAGGCAAAAGCTGGACTCACAATAGAGAACATAGTCCATGGTGTGTCTAGGTAAAGTGTTGAGAAAACATTGACATAAGGAAGTAAGTAGAAAGAGAAGAAAAATCAGTTTGAAGTGAGTTAGAAGAATACTGTCTCTATTGGTAATAAATAATATTGTTCTTTACACTTGGCTTACTTACAGGCGTCTCTCCTTCTTCGCTGTAACTATCTATTAAGGGTACTCTTTCAAACAGCAGAAACAAGTGGGTTGCTGATATCTTTGCTTTGGCATAGTCTGGAGCAAAAGAGCTGGTTTGTCCCAGTGCCATTGCACCAAATACAACAGCTGAAAACACTCTATAAGAAGAAATCAGGGGGGAAAATATCAATAAATAGACAATGAAGAAGAAGTCAATGGAAATGGGACTGCAGTCAACTTTTTTTTTTACTCAGAGAAAAAAAGGCGTTACATAAAAAGAATAAAGTAGTAACCAACTATAACTGCTTAACTGTTTTAAATACTCATTTAGCTTCAGAAATGTCTTTTTATTCTCTTTTACAGACATGAGATAAGACTCCATTCCAAATTCAGTGTTTTCATTACTTATTAGGACTAAATTCTTTAATTATTAATACTGGTTAACTGCATTAAGTCTCAACTGGGGCTAGGAGGAAAGTGGTGAATGGATGGTAAAATCGCTACTCTAATCCTGTTCCAATATTGCTGTGGCTTCCTCTCTATGGTTCAATGACCTCTGGAAGTTAGGGATTAATTTTTAAGGCATCAATGAAAATAAGAAATCAAGCATGTAATAAGGTGACAATAAAGATTTAATTCGCTATGACAGTTTTGCTGGAAAGAAACTGAAGGGTTCCAAACACAAAAAAGAAGACTGAAAACTGTGCTATTGTTGTTTTATAGTGAATTTAGATGTATCTTTACTCAGCTATGAATTACTGCCACATGACATAAAATTACTCATCAATGACAAGGGGATTTTGATTGACTTACGAGAACTCTTAGCCTGTGTCAAGGCAAAGTAAACCAAATTAATTTATAATACTTTTATGTTTTCTCTTTAAAGCTTTATAAACTAACCTGTTTTATTCTGCATTTGAACAGCTTTGAAGGGATCACACAGCATTAGGTCAGACAAATTGAGGCACAGGAAGTACACTCACCGAGCTGGCTAAAGATGTTCAGTTAGCTGTTGGGATGCAGACACATTCTAATACCTAGTATCAGTCAAAATAAGCTGTGTTATCTACCTTTAATCAGGCTGTCAATAAAATTTTGTATTGATTGGCCTTTGTTAGGTATTCAAGTCACTGATATCCATACTGGTAGAATCTCACTCTTTTCATACTTGTTTCCTGTATTGCCTTTTAAATTACAAATTATATTTATTCAGAGTTTATGTAAGATCTAGAAGAATGGAACTTTAGTTATGATAGGGGGCTCTTAGGTATTATGGCAAATGATCAGATAAACAGTGATTATAAACCCAAAATATAAAAGTGAGAAGCTAAGTATAAGCTATAATTTCAAAATTAATCCTTTAATTTTTGTACAGTTTCTGCCCTTATAAGCCAATATAAAGTGCCCTCAGAGACAAATAATTGTACTTGTGCAAAGTGTTTGACACTGTCCCACATGACATCCTTGTCTCAAAATTGGAGAGACATCAATTTGATAGGTGGACCACTCAGTGGATAAAGTACTGGCTGGATGGTTACACGCAAAGGGTTGTGGTCAATGGCTCAATGTCCAGTTGGAGACCAGTAACGAGTGGTGTCCCTCAGGGATCAGTGTTGGGACCAATATTGCTCAACACCTTTGTCAGTGTCATGAACAGTGGGATTGAGTGCGCCCTCAGCAAGTTTGCCGATGGCACCGAGCTGTGTGGCTTGGTTGATACACTGGAAGGAAGGAATGCCATCCAGAGGGACCTTGACATGCTTGTGAGGTGGGCTGATGCCAACCTGATGAAGTTTAACCATG
>WYDI02002564.1:0-53438 GCA_009867235.2 Psittacus erithacus
CCGAGCGCGGCCCGCGGGGCGGCCCCGGCGGGAGGCGCGGCACTGAGCCCTGCCGCCCATGTGGTAGGCGCCGCCCGGCGTGGCCCCGCGCCCCTGGGCGGAGGGCAGCGGCGGCGGGGGCGCCGCGGAGGGCTTCCCGAGCTCGCCCCGCCTGCCGCGGCAGGGGGATTAGTCAGCAGTCTGCGGGCAGCCCCGCTCCCGCGCAAACTCCGCGGTGGGGGCGGGGAGCGGCGGCGCCTGCCCCTTCCCGCGGCGAGGGGCGGTGGGGCCGCGGCGGCGGGGCTGCCCCCCCACACACCTGCTGTCCGCGCCGCCGCTCCGCGGCCGCGGCGAGGGGCGGCGGGTTGGCAAGTGAGGCAACGAGGCGCTGGAAACTCCTCCCGGGCACGGCGGCGTTGCGGGAGGACGAGCGCCCGAGCCGCCCCGCGCACGCAGCCAGGCGGGAGCGCACACACTCGCACACGCACACCCGCACACTCGCGGCGGTGGCCCCCGGCCCCCCGCTGCCGTGGCTGGCAGTGAGGCGGCGCCCGGCGGGGCTGCCCCATGGTCTTGCGGGGGCCGTGGGGGAGCTGCGGGGGCCCCGGCGCGGCGCTAGCCCTCCTGCGCGCCCTCCGCACTAGGATGTTGCGGCAGGTCTTGCACAGGGGGCTGGGGACGTCCTTCTCCCGGCTCGGCCACTTCGTCGCCAGCCACCCAGTGTTCTTCGCCTCGGCGCCCGTGCTCATTTCCATTCTGCTAGGCGCCAGCTTCAGCCGCTACCAGGTGGAGGAGAGCGTGGAGCACCTCCTGGCCCCCACGCACAGCCTGGCCAAGATCGAGAGGAACCTGGTGGACAGCCTCTTCCCGGTGAACCGCTCCAAGCACCGGCTCTACTCCGACCTGCAGACACCGGGAAGGTACGGCAGGGTGATCATCACCTCCTTCCGCAAGGCCAACATGCTGGACCAGCACCACACCGATCTCATCCTCAAGGTAACCGTGGCGGGTTCCCGGCCTCGGGCACCGCCAGCCCCAAGCCTGGCCCGGCGTCCCGCATCCTGCCACTCCCGAGCCTGCTCCCCGCACCTACGCGGGAGTGCGGGCCCCACGGACCCACCCGTACCGTGGGTGCTGCCACCGCGGATACCCGGTCACCTCGCTGCAACAGTTGGGATGCCTGCCCGTCCCGGGAGCCGGCACAGCGCTCCCTGCCTGCGCCGCGGGCTCCGCTGCTTTTCCCCTTCCCCCCTTCCCTATTTTTTCAGTCTTTTTCCCCTGTCGTGATTTGACTCGCTTTGGGTGAGCGAGGAGGGCAGGCTGCTGGCTGGAATGATTTTTCGGTGCCTCTGTACTCGCCCCGCAGCCGTGTTCCTGAGTTAGGGCGACTTGGGCTTTGATAAACTCAAACTTCAAAAACAGTTAGGTACCAAGATGCCAAGCTGCCTAGAACGTTTTTGAGTGCTGCTGCTGTGTCTGGACTGCATTTCTACCTGGAGAGGGATCGCACAAAACCCCCTTCTTACCGCTCATGAAGGCAAATGATATAACTCAGCCGATTATGTTCAGCGGGTAGTATTTTTCCCCCCTCCGCTCCCAACCCACCAGCGCAGAAAATGCTGGGTTTGTAGCTGAATTAAAACGCAGATCAGCTGTAGGTTGCAGGCATGGTGCAGCCTGCGCTGCCGGTTCTAGTCAGAGCGGGCAGCGTCTTTCCCTGTCACTTGAGCGGCTCAGAGTGTGCGAGTCGCAATCTCACAGGACATCTCACCGTACTAGATGTCATAACATGTCGGAAATCTGCATTTTTGGGAGCTGGTACTGTAGTTTACACCCTGCTAGTTTGAGCAGCCTTGGAAGGAAAAACAGGGAGGACAGATGCAAAAACTGCCCATTAAGAGGGTCAAGTTCACCCGAGAAAAAAGAAAGGGACGTTTACAAATAACCAGAGGTGTGGCTAGCGCAGTCCTGCATGTTCTCACTGTTGCCGTGTGGAAACCCCAGAGACTCAGCATTGCTGGGTTTTTTTTGTTTACCCCTGAATGTCAAGCTGTAAGCCCGCACAAAAAGCCAGGGTTAATTCCTTTTAATCACTTCAGACAGTGTCTCTTCTAAAATGGGAAAATAGAGGCAAATACCTATTGTAAGAGACTTTGGGGAGACCTCACTCTTTACTAAACAAGGAGATAACTATTGCAGTGGGTTTACTTATATCCTATTTCCACTTTATGTACATACTGAACTATAGCACAGAGCCGCTTGGTATTTTGTCTTCCTTTTGACATATTACCCAATGGTAATGAGCAAACAGATTTAATGAGCATCGACTCACTAAGTACAGTAGCAGAAATGTTACCGGCGAATGAAAAAACTCCAGAGAGATGATTTTCATTCCTTCATTTTCTTGTACCATGAATTGCATTCGCATCCAGTATGTGCACATTTACTCAGTCATAGGATAATAATGATAATGGATTTTTTCTCTGTACCGCTTTCTCCAGAGATCTGTAGTTTTGTCAATAGCCTAGTGACACAAAGATAAATGGTACTCAGAATCTTCCTGCAAGCAAACTTCTGCATAAGATGTATCTCATCAGCGGAAGAACTATAACTTACAAAATTCTGTCAGTATTTAACACTGCCTCATTTTTAATAAACAGAGTTTGCTAACAAAGTGGTTATTTTTCATCTAGTGATGTAATGAACATTGCCATTTGACTGTTTATTCTTACTGTTAATCTGACATTGTCAGGCGTATTTGATGCATTATTTCCAACTCTTTACTTATCTAATTAGTTCCGGTATGTCTTGTGCAGAGCAAATGATGCCCTTTGTCCTAATTATTTTTCTGTCTGTGGGCAAAGCAAGGCTCAGGCAGCTGCCTGTCCAGCCCTGTGGATGCCCCGTGGATCAAAGCGCAGGAAAACAGGAGGGAGGACTCCTATCTCCCAGTGTTCTTACATCTGTGGTGATGCAGGGCTACGTCATTTTGTATTAGCATGGCTTACCAAGAGAAAGGTGGCCACCAATGTTTTTTATATATATGCAGTTGGGTGAAGGGGAGAGAGGAGCAACAGCAGCCCCAGTCCAGAGCCAACCAACTCAAAGTGCAGTGCTTGTAAATAAGTGTCCTAGGTGAAACCATGGAGTAATCCCACCTACATTCCTGCAAATGTGGCTCTGTAGGCAGAGTCAGGGCAGAGAAGCTATACAGCAGCATTTGCTTTCCTTTCCTGGAAAAGGTTGACTTTCCCAGGGGAGAGGCTTTGCTTTAGGAGAGGTGTCAGGTTGAGCACTAGCTCCTCCTGAATGGTTGTTGCTGCATCTTCACTCACTAGCAGGAGGATGGGAGACCCAAGAGGATTGTTGCCCCAAGCAGGCACCAGCTGCACTTGCAACAGTTCCTCTTAGCTTTCTTACCTGCTGTATCCCGCCTCATCAGCCAGGGAGAGGAAGGAATGAGCCTTGAACAGCTGCAGCTACCTTAATCATGTGACAAGGGAAGGAGAAGATTTCCCCTGGTTTCAGCAGAGGAAGAAGTCAGCTTCCAGTACTGTCCCCTTAGTAAAGCGATACAAAGTTTTGGGGTCTGAGCAATTGAAACATAGCTGGTACTGTCAAAAGTTAATTACTCTAATATCCTAATCAATTAGTTAGTTAATGAAATAACTTCTTCAGTGGCATCGCTAAAATACTCTGGCCAGCTTACTACAATTTCTCATGGGCATATTTCAGCCCAAGAAACTCGCTGTTACCACTACTAATGATACCCTGTTGGCTGGCTGGGAAGACATTTAGGGAAGGGCTCAGCCTCATGGTTGTCTAGGTGTAGATCTCAAGGAGCACTCCTGGAGCAGGAGCTGCTGCAGGACTCCCCACTGACAGCATGCATCTGCTAGCACGATGCTGCTGGCACACAACAGCAGCAGCCCTCTCTGAATGTACAGGCTGCTCCACACAAGGTCTCTCCTGCTCATTAGCAGGGAGGTGTGTGGCTGCTTTATATAATAGATTTGACTTGAAGACGATGACGAGTACATTTTTTTATTGTTATTTTGTGTAAATCTCTATCCGTCATTCTCATAAATCCCCATAAATGCTTAAACCATTTGAGGTCTGCCATCCCAATGTTGTGTTTGAAGGTGGCACAGTCATTTGCAGAAGAAAGGCAGAAACCTAATCATGTACTGAATTGCTGGCCTTGAATAGATGATCCAACAGAAAGCCTCAGTAGAGTCTTGGATATGCAAGAAATGCATCCTGAGACTTGAGATGCTGTGGGAGGACAATAATGAAATTTTACTCACTGCTCAACCTGCTCTGTAGCTGTGCACAGGGTACCGGCATCTTATGCTGTTGGTATAGGACTTTCTTCCTCCAGATTTCACTCTTTCCAGAGAGAAATAGAAAATAAAAACATTTAACTGAATAAAGTGTGCTTTTACCCCTGTATTTCCAAGAAGTACTTGGAGAAACAAGCATAAGTGGGTTATTTGGTGTGGGCCATCGTGCAGTTCAGATGACTCAGATGTAAAGTTTGTAGAAATAGTCAAAGCCTAGATGCCACATAAATAGCGTTAGAGCAGCCCCCTACCATTTCATTGTGGTACTTCCACTTGCAGCTAGAAGCTTGGTAGGTTAAAGGCATACAGAAGCACTGGAAACACAAGTCTAGCCAGATTTTTGAGGCGCAGAAAATATATTCTGATTTAGCCAGAATTTGAGGCACCTGTCCTTTTGAGCCTGTTCATTCCTCTATACTTATGGTGAATTAACTGCATTATACTACAGAGACTTTTTATTTTTTAATGAAAGGTTTCCTTTTCTTGCAGAAGAATATCCTCTCTTCCCCTTATGTTATTGTGTTTGTGACAATAACACGGTACTAATTATTTCTTTGGCAAAAACTCCGCTTAAGATGACAAGATCCAAAGATGAAAAGGGATTGAAATGTAACATGCTTTACTGAAGAGGATTGTATTTGCAGTTTGCCTCTATGAAAATCTGTAGATGAGAGTTTATTTTATTTAAAGAAACTTCTCCTGACTACATATTTTCAGACAGTGCTTACACATTGTCTCTCTCATATAAACTAGCCATCAACAGATCTGGAAAACTGATTAAATATCTATTTGAACATGCAAGCAAATAGTAAAATTGCATATTTCGTTTTAGGGACTCTTTTATTTAAGAACTGCGCAACTTCTTTCTGCAGAACCCAACAGTTTAACTTCAAAATTTTACAGACTTCATACTTGTTGGGGTTTTAAATCCTCTCTCTACTCCTTAATTATTATGCCCCTGCATGCTCTGTCTACAGTCTTCCCAGTTTTCCTCACTTATTTTCTACATGTGAGGAAACTCATGGAGGAAATAACCATATTTATGTTCCCCTGTCTGTATTTCCAACTGGGCTGCTGTGCAAACATGGCATGCTTAAGCCATTATTTTCCAAGTCGGTGGAAGCGGGTTCTGGTTGTTCAGCAGAGCTGAAAGCTGGCTCTGTCCCAATCCTGGCTAACACAAGGCTTTTCATTTTAAAACTTTGACTACTTCTGGATGCCTGGACACAGGCAGGCAACTGTGGGTCTAGCAACAGACATAGTAGGTTTCCACCTTCTCTAGGTAGCTCCAGTACTGAAAACACTTCCGGGCAAACAGTCAGCAGAACAAATTTTGCTGAAAAAAACCCCAAACAATAAAGGATGAAGTCATGTCTTTACAGCAAGGCTGTAAGATGAGGGGAAGAGTCCTAATACAAGAAAAACAAGGGTGTGAAAGCAGCAGAAGTGCGAGCCTGTTGTCATAGCAGCACAATGCTGCAGGGCTAAAATGTATCTTATGCGAAAACAGATGAGAATTAAGATACGCAGGTAAAATCCGGGCACAGCCAGGGAAGAGGGAAGATAAATAGCACACAGCGAGGAGAGCGTGGAAGTCTGTGCAGAAACCCCCCCTGAGCTCCTGATAGCAGCAGTAGCTCTTCAGCGTGGTTCCTGTGGGCGAGAGGGTTTGATCTCTCCTGCAGGCACTGGTCAATGGCTGGAGCAGAAGTCCTGAAGTTGCCTGTGCCTGGGAGGACAGTTGCATCCCGCTGGTCCCCACTGCCACCCTTCCCTGCTCCAGCAGTGTTGGCTGGGTTGGAGCCCCTCTGCTCTCCCTCCTGCCTTATGCCATGGTGCAATGCTTCCACACAACCCTGTGCCCCAAGCTGCTGCCAGCTGGGCAGCCCATGTTGCATCTCCTTTCCTGCCTTGAAAGGTCAGATCTCACCTCACAGCTAACACATAGAGCGCATGGGGGACAGATTTACTCAATGCATGCCTGGACAGGTTACGTCACCCCTCCAGGAAAGCACAGCAAGCGGACAAGGCATTGGAAGCCCTGTGGGTCACAGCCATCAAAACCAGGCCACTGGTGCCCCAGGCAGTGCTGCAGGGCTTGAGAGAGCTGCTGGGGCTCCCCAGCAACCACTGCTGGGCTTCGAAAAAGCTGTGACTGTGCCCTGCCTTTTAAGTTGGGGTTTACAGCGGGAGAACCCCCTCTCTCATATTGGAAGGGAGAACCAGGAGCTGAGTTGTTAACACGATGGGCTGTGAACTTGTAGCTTTTGAGGTTTCCCTGTGGTAAGGAAGGGACTGTTTTTCACACTTCTGCTGGAGGAGCCCTTGACAAGAGCCCACACCATGTTTCCAGCCCCCTGAAAAGCCGTGTAAGGATGGAGCAGTGTTTATGGAAAGATCTGGGGCACATGGAGAAGGCCACTGGTGGAACTGGTGCAAGATTGGTTGCAGGAGCAAAGTTTTCATCTTTTTTTAACATCATGAAAAATTAATCTCAGAGCTGCACACCAGGCTGCACAGAGGGGTTTCTGCTGCCCAGGCTTGCTGTCCTCCAGCAGCAGTTGGCCCAAAAACCAGAGTGGGTTTCTCTCAGTGGGACAAATTCGGGCAAAATTCCCAAGGCAGTTGTCAGAAGTAAGACGGCATTGATTGGAAGAGCTTCTCCACTTCAGATTAGAAAAGAAAAATCATAGCTAGCAATTTTCTGTAACTACCAAGAAGGCAGATGGAAATGTAAATGCACCAACATCTGCCACTTCGAGCACTAATAGTTGTCCCTCGTTTGATGACTTGTAGTTTGAACAATTTTTAGATTTTATTTACATGAAAATTGTTTGAAGAAAATATAATTCACCATGTTTTGGGCAGCTAAAAAAAGTACTAGCAAAAATACATAGCTTGCATCTTAACGTCTCTTCAGGAAACCTGATTGTAGGGCTACTAGAAAAAGAGCCCAGCCACCCCCAGCGATCCTTGCTGCGCGCTCTCCAGCTGCAACTTCCAAGGTTTCTCCTGAGCTGTTAGGATCTGCTGGCTTCCTCCATTGGCTGCGTGCATGCTCTCCATCCCTTGGCCAAAACAGCTTGGTCAGGAGGCTGCTGCTCACCAGCCCCCTTTGAACCTCTGCCATGGGTCTCAGACTGATGGCAAGGCACAGCCACATTCTGGAGCTCCCTTGCCTTCCTTCGCTGCAACTTCTTGTGATGAAAATACATCCTTAATAGTTTAATTCTGCCTATGTCTGCAGAGCCCACAATGTTAAGCTGGGAACTGTGCGAGTCTTTTCCCTCCTACAGCGTTTTTACATTTTGACTGAGGCCATCTCTTGAAGTGAATAAAAAAGCGCTCTGCAAAGATACAAAATGCCAGAGATTACTGATATCATAGAAAAAGTGGAGAAATTTATAGCTATCTATTAAAGGCTTTTTCTCCTCTTCATTTTCTTTGGCACAAGTTACCTGTAAAAATTACCCAACTAGCAAACCAGCTTCACATGAAAATGAAATCTATATTTAAAATCATCTTCATGCTTTCTAGTTTTTCAGCCCTGAGCCCAAAACAGTGATGAGATTTTAAGCAGTAATAATGAGTTCATTCTTCACTTTATTTTTGAGCCTTCTCAGGCTTTCCTTCATAACCATGAAATCAGACATTTTTATTTTCTTTTAATGAAAGCTGAGATTATTTTTTTTTCTTTAAAATCACAATACTACAGGCTCCAGGGCTCAGAGGAAAAACAGACTTGGTGAAAACTGCAGTAAAAGAATTGTAAGAGTTCGCAACACTGGCTGGAGTGATGCTCATTTTTAATTTGAACCATCAGATGTAGACTGAAAGACTAATCAGAGTCAGATAATATCAGATAATAGCAACAACAAGAAGTAATAACAGCATTACAAAGATCTTACTCCTGTGCATAAAACGTGTCTATATGCCAGATCATCCTCAGTACAGGAGGACATCCATATATCTAGCTAGTGTTGTCTAGTTGGCCATTCATCAACTGTATGTCACAGTCAAGTCCCTACAGTGAGTGATGTCCCCTATAAAACACACCACATCACTACTCAGCAGCAAAACCAAACACAGTTTTGCCATATGTATGATAAGTAGAAGGTAATTGTACACATCCTTAATATTAAAAACGGTGGTTGTGACTCTGATCCCGCAGGAGTCGGGATGTCTTTCCATGAGCTGGGAATAGGACCTTGGCGAGACTGAAATGGCCCATTGCATGTTGCTGTCACTCTTGCCAGAGTTTCCGTGGGAGCAAAGCTGTGCCACCAGACGTATGCGGGACACCAGTGGATGTTGCGCTGAGTCCTCACACCTCATCCTGCTTGCCCGTAGCTTTGATTGGGGTAGCAGATTGTGTAATGCGGGTTTAAAGGATTTCTGGGATTGGACCATTTTGCAAATGAATCAGCAGTTTCTAACCCCTCCCTGCTGGGATGGGATCTGTTTACTTCACAGGGAGGCTGCAGACTTTTTTGTTACCTGATTAAACTGATAGAATTCTGGTAATACCTGCTCACTTTTAAATTAAAGAAAGGACTTCTGAACAAAGTAAAGGGGCTTGAGGTGTTCCTCACACTGTTCTTGTAGCTCCCTGCATCTTCTGCATGGACTTAAGAAAAAAATCAAGCTTTCCTTTCTCTCCTCAATATACATCTCTAGGTACAATGCCTAGCTTCAGCTTCAGCTTTGCTGCCACAGCTGAAAGTTGTGCCAAGCTCTGTATAGGGAAGAGCTATCTCACAGAACCCAGTGCAAGGCTTGGCTATCCCAGGGCAGCCAAACTGAGCCTCCCGTGGGGCTCTGGTTCCTGGCACCTGCTTTCCTGTGTTGATGGCAGAGGCAGGAGGACCAGGAGCCAAAAACAGCTTGAAGAAATCTTTGCAGCCGTGACTCTCTGAGGCCCTGGAGCAAATGGCTTAGCCCAGGAGCAAATGGCTTAGCCCAGGATAAACGAAAGGATTTCAGCTTTTGCTTCCTGGCATCCCCTCTGGGCCCACAGGGAAAAAGCCAATGAGGCAGTGCGATTTCATGATTTCACCACGTCTCATCTGTCAGCTGTGCCACAGGCTGAAATCTGGCTTGGTGTGGAGGCATGAAACCAGCACAGCCCTTACCTGAAGGTATTTGCCAAAAGGGATTTGTCTCCTGGTTGAAGCCGCCTTTCCTGCCTGTCTGAAATAAATAAACGAGTGAGGATGGGACTTAAAGTAAACGAAGACCAAGGCCAAGACAGTTCCAAATGGAAACGGCTAAAGTCTGAAGGAATAGAAAACACTGTTCTAGAAATCTGTGGTATGATACAGGACACACAGACACACCGTTTTTGAAAGGGAGCGGGGAATTTCTAGTGATGGTCATTGTTTAAGCGGTGATGAAAGGGAGAAGTGAAAGTTACTGTTTCATGCGTGAGTGCTTTCAGGGACAGTGTGCCACCGTGGCAAGGGAGCTTAGGCAATCCTGTGCAGTTCTCATACTGCAGTGCTCTGTCATCTCAGCAGCAAAATGCTTTTTGGTTCCTTGCGCTGTTAGCTAGCTGAAAAAGCTGTGAGCGATGAGCAAGCAGTGCATGTCTCCCTTCAAGAAAAAATGTTCATTCAGCTTTTGTTATTCCTTTCAATCTCCCTTTCTCCTAATAGGATCAGTAAGGACAAGAAAACAGCTGGATAAATGAGAATCTGGTGGTCAGTCATTTGTCCCAGTACTAGGTGCCAGGTTTATTCAGAATATGGTTATTTGCCCTTAAAATCTGCTTCACCAAGGAGTGCAGTATGCATTGTGCATATTGTGCACTTGCTAATGCTGTCCCCATCACACAACAGCCTTTACCATTTCCTATTAGCAAACTGAAGTTTCCTGGGGGACCTCCTGGTGTACCATAGGCAAAACAAATTGCAGACAGTGTAATTCCTTGAACTGGTAGGACATGCCCTTGTAACCTCTCAGACCTTCTGTTTTCTGTAGAAGGCAGTCACGCTGGGCTATGGGTGTGAGCTCTGGATGCAAGTGGCTGCAGCTGAATCCCCAGCATGGCAGCAGAGAGGAAAGTGCTGTGGGACTGCAGCTGTCAGCGGGGAAGAGGCAGCAGCCCTGCAGCACATGGGCTGCCACAGGCAAGCGAAGGGAGAGGGACAGCCTGCAGCCACCCTGCAGCATGCCCCTGCCCCTGCAACTGGGGTGACAGAGGGGTTTTTCCAAGGATCTGGTCTGTAAAAGCAAAGTGCAAGTGAAGTGGTGTGTTTGTCTTGAGGATGAAAGTCTCAGTCAGGCTTCCCAGAGCTGAGTCCTTGCACATGCTGGGGCAGTGCTCCACATGCTTTGCTGGGATGGAGGGAATGGCAGGTTTTCCTGCTCTTTGGCTGCCTGCCTCCAACTCAAGGCAACTGAACGTGGCCACTGGCAAAGCTCAGAGTACATCTTATAGCTGCCTTAAACTGTACAAGCTTGCAGCCAGCTCTGGGTGCTGCTCGGCTGCTGGGGTGTGCCAGGACATAGAGCTGGCTGCCTGCTCACCTTTCCTTGCCAAAGCCCTTTCGCCAGGAGGTGCAATGGTCAGGTCACCCCCACAGGTCCAGCCCAGCATGGCTTTGCAGGAAGCATGGGGCCACTGCTGCAGAACGGTCTCCTGCATCTGAAATTATCGTTTCCAAGAAGAAATAAGTATTTTAGGTATGACATTTAGCTTCTAGCCTTTCACTAAAGATGAAGTAACAGCTGTGACACATGAGGTTATTTAATAACCTAAATATTAAAAGAAAGTGCTTCAGATGTAGAAGGAAGCAAACACAGCAGTGAGCCAGGGTAGGTAAATAGCAAACACACATTGTTTTATAAAAGTTGCATAACAGTTTAGTTTCTTCTGCATTGTGTCACTCAATGAATCCTCTCTGAAGAAGCTGTATTGTGAATCTAATACAAGCAGGATATTTTTTCTGTTTCTCCTAGTTGTCCTCAGCTGTGCTTCTTCATATGACATCTCATTTTACAACCAGTCAATGAAAACCATACAGTGGCTGCCATTGTAAAAAAATTAAAATCAGATACCTGTCTTTGATTCAGTAAATAAGGGCATTTTCCCCAAACTGTAATAACATACATTTGAATTTGTGTGCAGCAGTTGCAAAGCAGAGCTTTTGCAGGCACAAACTTGAAAGATGGGAGGAATTCCCCATACAGGTTCACTTCTTTGGCATGTTCCTGAAAACCTTTTAATTTGCACAACTAACTTCCAAAATGAAACAAAAGCTCCTAATCTGTTGCACAGACAGTTACTTCTTCTCCCACCACGATGGGGAATTTTGCCTCTCACCATGGCCAGGTACTGTGTTCTCACAGTACCATGAAAAGATTGTTTAGTTCAGTTAATTTTTCAAACCTATCTTTAATGTCAATATTGAATTGTTGTTCTATCAAAAATAAAAACTATTCAGATGGGGAAAAATACACCCCCAAGCTACTAGGAAAACAAGTTGAGAATACAGGCATTTTGTCGTCTTTGCTTATATGATGTCATACCATCCTGAGGAACTGAGGCAACATAACTAAATTTATACCCATCACAGGTTATGCAATGTCATCACAAAACAATCAGATTCATGGTATCATATTAATGCTGGGGTTTTTTCTGTGATAGGTCAGAAATACCGCACAAAAGTCACTATGACTCTTTAATTTCATCAGATACGTGATTTTGGCTGTGAAACATTTTGTCCATTGCCACCAGATGAGTATATAAGCTCTACTGCTCTCCCTATGTTCTATTTTTTAATGAGTGTTTGTCTTCAGAAAGGAGCTGGTTCCATTAAATGTCACATGATGATCCCAGCCTCTCCACTGGGCATAAGAGCCTCCATGCCGTCTTTGGATTACAGCAGAAAACAGTCTGTGCAATTAGAAAAAATCACATCCATGTAGTGAGTTCTCTGTGTCTTGCTCAAAATCTGAAGACAGAAAATAACTATATCCCCTTTAAGGAAAAGAAATTAGAGGAGTTCTTAATTTGGCTCTTCAGCTCCCTGAAAGAGCTGTGGTCTCTCCACTTTACAGATAATGGAAGGCTTCTCTTTTATCAGCCCTGCTTTTGTCACCACACCTTTGCAATGCTCCTTCTATCATTTCCCTTGGTGTAAAAGGGACCAAAGGGTAAACCCATGCAGTTCCTCAGAGCAGATCTGTGATCACAGCCGCAGACGTGGCCATCCGAGCAACTCTGCTGTACAGACAGTCATGTCCACGGAGTCATTTGGAACAGGCAGCACAAGGGCTGAACATCCCTCTGCATCATCCCTGCTCACACCTCAAGAGATTCACATGTCTCACCAAGCCATGCACAAAGCACATATCCAGGAGCATGCAGGGGCCTCTGGCATTTGGGGTGTCAAGTACCCCCTGCGTCACCTAGAAAAGGGCAGTGGGAGCCCCTTCCTGAACTTTTGTGGTTACCCACCATGAAGGACATGACAGCCAGAGGGAAAATCTGCTCAGGCTTCTGGTGGTAGTTACCGTAGTCTTGGCCTCAGCAGCATCCTTATGGAAGGTCTTGGTACTCTACACAACTGGAGTGACACAGGAGTTAAATGGTGATGGTGGTAGGTGAGGCCTGTACATTTTGTAAGGAAAATGTGCAAAACCAGTTTGCACTTTGCTAATGCTCCCTATGTTAGAAAACTCAATATTTCACTTTTGAAAAACATTGCAACTCCACCTGTTCAGGCTATTCTTTCAGATCTAGTCATCTTTCAGATTTCTTGCCTCTTCTGTGTTGACTAAAATGGATTCATAAAAGGTTACAAGAGTTTTCTATATTTTTTCAAGAGGTGAGGGTAATTTTTTTGCCCTCTTGATGCTCAGAAATAACCAAATGTGCTTTAGGTCAGAGCTCAGGCATGGCAAATTTCAGAAGGTTGACAAACAACTTACAAAGGAGGCTGCACTGAGAGCTGCTAGACCAGGCAATAAGCGATAATAACTTGCAGTCCCTAAAATTATGGATCCTTTCCTGATTAACGGAACCTCTCAGAGGAAAAAAACCGATGTCAGGCTCTGCCATTGCTTCCCACTCTCAGACTTGTTGAGGATTTGATGGAGGAAAGAGGGAGGGGAAAATAGGGCAAGATGAGTTAAAGCCAGCTATCCCTGCTACATAACCAATCTCTACACTTAGGACATGCTTCTGTATCCTCAGAGCGAGTGCTAGTCCCCTGCTGCTGCCAGGTTGCTAGTATATCCTACACAGGTGGCATCCCTGGCCCCATTACTCTTATGCCTTCTGTACCTGCAGTTTATCTGTTAGAGAAAGTAATTTGGCAATCCTGAGCACAGCAGAGTCCCCAGAGATGGCCGGGCTGTAGCTCTCCCTTTAATGTTCACTCAGATCACTCGAAAGTGGAAGTCCAGGCCTTTTGAGTTTGCTTATTTAGAGAGGCCAAACGGCAGGTGTACCTGGCACAGATGCAAATCACAACCCACCCAAGTTACCAGCAAGGGATGCAGGGGAATAATCCTGCTATTTTAATGCATGTTTCCTTTTTTTGCAATGAGTGTGCTATTAATACTGCAGTCACCAGAACTTCTGTTGTTGCTCAGATCAAATAGGAAAGGGACGGAGGTGAGGAGCCGCTGTTGTTCTGGCTGCTGCTGCGTGAGATGAACTGATGAATAACGTGTGTGATTTCTCTTTCCCTTGTAGTTGCACTCTGCTGTGACCAGGATCCAAGTTCAAAGACCTGGTTTCAATTACACGTTTGCCCATATATGTATCCTGAACAATGACAAGACATGCATAGTGGACGACATAGTGCATGTACTGGAGGAATTAAAGGCTGCTCGTTCTTCTAATCGAACTAATTTTGCAATCACTTATCCGATTACTCACTTAAAGGATGGCAGGGAAGTGTATAACGGGCATCAGCTTGGTGGGGTTACTGTGCACAGCAAAGACCGGGTGAAGTCTGCAGAAGCCGTTCAGCTCACCTACTACTTGCAGGCAATCAACTCCTTGAATGACATGGTGGCAGAGAAGTGGGAATCCATTTTTTGTGACACTGTTGAACTTTTCCAGAAATCCAACAGGAAAATCAAAATGTATCCTTTCACTTCTTCTTCGCTGAAGGAGGATTTCCAGAAGACAAGCAGGGTGTCAGAACGCTACCTGATCACAAGCTTGGTCCTTGTGGTCACCTTGGCCATTCTCTGCTGCTCCATGCAGGATTGTGTCCGCAGCAAACCCTGGCTTGGCCTGCTGGGATTGCTGACCGTGACCCTTGCCACCCTGACTGCAGCCGGGATCATCAATCTCACTGGTGGGAAATACAATTCCACCTTCCTGGGAATCCCCTTCATCATGTTAGGTAACTATTTCCTATCTCCTGTCTCTTTTGTGTGTTTTGTGCCTCCCTGATGCATTTCCCAGCAAGCAGAGAAGCATCACTGCATGGCTCCCAGTGCCTTCTCCCTGCCAAATCCACACAGCCATTTTTCCTAAACTGTTTGTGCTGCTCCGGAGTGTTAAAATCATGCCTGTGGGCTCTGTTGCAGCATAGCACCCTGCTGTAGGATGCAGTGCTTGTGCAGTAGCAAGGAACAGGGATGCACAAATGTGGAGAGGGAGAGCCCAGCTGCTTTTCTGTGAATGATTCTGGGTTTGGTAGCCAGCATTGGAGGGAAACATTTGCAGAGTTCCCCGTGCCACAATGACAGTGTCAGCTGTTCCTGTAACTCAAAGGGGCTGTGTGTTAGGCATTAAGAGAGCGCTGGGTCCTTCGGAGGGCAGAGCAGTGCTGTCACGGCTTGGCAGGCACCTGTCTGTGGGATAAGGGCAGTGGACGGTTCTGGGTTGCGTTTCTCCTGACACCCTTGTGTTGGCTGAGTGAAAGTAGGGAGGGTTTCACAGCACTGGCATGGAGAGCATTGCTTCCCTCAGTCAGAACGGGCCGATCCATGTAATGCCAAAACATCCCCTGGTGGAGGGCTATGAGGGAAGCAGCATTGGCCGCTGCCTGGCTCTGGTGCCAACAAAGGCATATTCATTTTCCCGGTTGTTGTACTGCCTTCACTCACTGCGAGGTGTGGGGTAGTTTCATCTTGTTTTCTTTTCTTCAAGGGTAGGAAGGAGGAGGAGAGGTGGTGGTGAGCTTGCTCCCAGACCAAAACCGGTGCCCTCTCTTGTTGGCACCAGAGCATTTGTGGGGATGCCGTGCATTGTATCCAAACAGGCAGGAGGACTTCACAGGAGACAAAGTGAGACCTCTGGAGAGTTTGCAGCCTCTTTGTTTGTGTTTGGTTCATAACCAGTGTGAAAAGCTTTGTGAACTGTAGGTGTTCAATATGTCCTCATTCACGCCATTATTCATTTGTGGAGAATAATACATGCATTGATTGGATCACAGCTTCCCCAGCTGAAAACAGTGCTCAGTAATACCTCAGGTTTCAAGTGTAAGAGTGTCTCCACTGACTTAGTCACACTGCGTAGTGATATGACAGGTTTCAGCACAGCTATTTTTATATCCAGTGCCGTGTTCCTATGCCATGCTCATACTGTAGCTGTGGTATTGTTGCACTTTAATTAAAGGCTATGCTTCAGTGCATCACACTCCCAGTTAACATACAGAATATATTCAGTGACAAAGAGAATTCAGCTGTATTGCACTGGCTCTCATTTTCAGATGACATCTATGAAAATTAAACTGTATCATAATCTGGAGGAAATGCAGCATGAGAAAGAGTCAAAAGAAGGCTATCTTTCTGACCTACGTCTTTGGTTTCTTTTGTGGGTTTTTATGCCTGTGCATTGTTACAAAATTCAATTCCTCAAACTAAGTAGTGTATATTACATATGATATTAGGAAGGTGTGAATTTCCAGATGTGTTGCGAGAGCAGTAGAAAAGCAGTCTGAAGTCCATCTGTACAAAATGAAAATACCTGGGAAAAGCAACTCAAAAATATGAAATATTAGCTCTGCTTAGGGGTCAAAGCCTCTACTCCCTGGGGCAACCTTTCACTAATAGTGACTATGCTTAGGCTTGAAATCTTTAAAGAATTACAGATAACTGGGAAAAGTTTCACACTTCTGTTTTAGTGCTCCTTTAACTGCCGAGCTGTACAACCAACTCTGCTTTTCTTTTCCTTTTTTTGCCCCTTGGTCTTGCCTAATTGAAGTTTTCTACTCTTACAAGGAGTAAGTTTCAAATACGGAGCTCAGCTCTAACTGTGAACAAGTTAAGACAGAGCAGTCAAGCTTCTGTGAATCGTGCCTGCTTTCCCAGCTGCATAAAGTCTCCAAAGGGACAGGATATCAACAGGTGGAAAGAAGGCACTAAAGACATACATACTGGAATTTTTAGTGGGAGCTGTTTTAAACCAGCAGAGAGCTAGAAAGGGAGGGTTTCTGGGTTTTTTTCTGCAGTGCAACAGAAAGGTTCAGCATGCATTTCAAAATTTATTTCATTCCTCTGTGTTGTTTTGCTTATAAAGGATGGTTTAACTCAAGGTAACTGAAGGCTGGAAGCACAAACCACCTTCTATTATAGCCCACTGAACTGCTTCCACTTAATTTCAGTGACCATCAGATTAGATCATAGATAAACTGACCTTTAGAAAGCTAAAGGATTTCTGGCTAACAGTGTAGCCCTATTGCTATTACTCATACTCTTATGGCTAAAAGCAAAAATTAGATAGAAAAAATTATTACGCTGGACGCATTTCAGGCAAGGCCCCTTTACTGGTATAAATCATTAATGAAGTTTGTAGCAGCTGAGGGTTTTTAAGTTTTTGTCAGCATCACAGAGCCAGGGAGACACAATCCAGACATCATCTGCCTTCTGCCACAGGGCCAGATCATGTCTTTCTTAACAGATACTTCTCACCCTGCATTTTGTTTCCTCCTGGGCCGCTTCCCCCTGTGTTTCACTGTGCTACTGCTACAGCATTTGCATCATGTCTAGCCTGAATTCTCCTTTTGTGACTGAGCTGTTCTCCTTATTTATCCACTGCATCTGGAAAACAATTTATTTTATTTTATTTTGTATCTTTGGGACCACTCTCACTTGCCCAGTTCTCTTCCCTTTCATTTCAGGTTTCCTCACGCTATGCTTACCAGACTTCCAGCAGTCTTCTTGCTTTTGGCCACTCCACATCTTCCACGGAGTGCGGTGCCTAAATCCAGGTGCAGAATTCAGGCTGAGGCTTTCAGCAGCAAGTAGAGTAGGAAGATGATTTCACACATCTTGCATATGGCACTCCTGTTCATACATCCCCATATGACATTCATCTTTTTCTCAGCAGTATGAAATGGTTAGCATTTGGTTGGTGGCACATGGCAATTCACTGATCCTCCATGTCACTTTCTACGCTGTTTGCACAATTAGTTATTCCAACCAACATGTAGAAGTTTGCCTCTTCATTAAGTTCATCTTGAGACCATCACTGCTCTTCCAAGATGCAATAGCTGAAGTTGGTCAGCAGTGTTTTGCAATTATTGACTTTTTCATACTTTCAAGAATTACTTTCTGAATAGTTTAAGTAGTTTGTCCAGTCACAATCACATTCTGATAATTTGGGAGTATCTCTGCAAAATACTCTGTTCAAGGTGCTTTATAATACTCGATTTTATAAATCTGTTTTCTGTAACATCCCTTCTGCACCAATCATTTCAAAGAGCAAACAAGCTACAGTGAAGGGTACCAGCATCTCTAGCTGTTGAACCCTTAGCCTTTGCATCAATAGGACAATTCTAAGTTACTAAATTATCAAGTTGCACTCTTAAGCTCAGGCTGTGTAAGTGTAGACAGGACCATCTTTTGCCTACCAACCTGTTAAGTATGACATACTGGTTTAAACACTTCATGCTTTGATTTTAATCACTTTCATGGTAGTTTATTGTAATTTATTTTACTTTTTAATGAAGGCAGGTTATTGTAACCCAGCTCACAAAAGGTATCTCATTAAGTCAGAATAACTCAGTCACTGATGACTGACTACTGTAACAATTGTTATGTTGTGGCAGGTTTCTTTTTAGCCCTCACTGGTTGCTAACTGAATGGCAAAAATTGAAGCCAGCAGAGATGTTGCCAGAAATCTCTTTCCCCAGCAGACACCAAAAGAGCAGGGGTACCCTTTTTTTACCAGTGGTCACTAGCAGAGAGGGGAGGGCAGGCTGGCTGCAGCCGCTCTTTTCTCTAGGGGCGTCTTGTCAAGTCAAGCTGGGAACTGTTCTTCAGCTCTGGATTTATATAGGTACTTCTAACGTGAAAGTGAAGCCTAAAACCTGCAAAACTTGGCAGGCTCCCAACATTCGTCTGGGCATATTTTAAATTAGCATATGCCTCTGGGTTTTTTTTAAACTATCATCTGCATTTATCAGTGTGTAAACAGGTAATTTAAGGACAAGATTATTCACGTCTAGCCCATGTGGAATCGTTTGCTGAACAAAGACTATTCATTTTTGACCCCAAGAACCAAAAAATTTAATTCTTCAATTTGGTTGAATTTAAAATAGCTGATTTATAGTGTCAGCTGAAAAGCAGAATGAAAATTCCAATTTCCTGTTGCCTAACATGTTAAAAGTTACAGATGTTTGGTCTGGCACAGATGCTAATGTATTCATCATAAGTTTCCCTTACGCGTTAAATGTTGTTTAATAACTGCCAATCCTTTAAAAATACCAGTTTCCTCAAAAAGAACAGTGTTACCAAACAAACCACTGGGCAGCAAGAAGCATTGGCTGAACAAGTTCTTGGCATGACTTTTTTCACTTCCCAGAGGTGGAGCACAACATCTAACTTAGGGACTCAAAAAGCGAATTGCAACAATGCCCTTTGCACTGAAGAGAAAACTAGCAGTCTGTTTCCTATTCCTTCAGGAACTCCTACAGCTTATTTGAGGAGAGGCGGCTCTCTTCAGCAGCCAAGTTCGTGAAAAGCATGGGCTCAGTGAAATCACAGTGGAATGCCAGGCACTGCCAGATACGGGCATACAGAGATGCAGGGCCGGCTCCACGGGCTTATATTTAGCCTCCGATGCTGGCAGGGTAAAACCAGCTAGCAGTTATGAGAGCAGCTTGAGCCTGCAGCTTGCTGTAAACGGAAATGATAGCCAGCCTTGTGTGAAACTCAGCAAAACAGGGATGAATGCAAATACCTGTTCTTACAACCCCACATCCCTGTCAGTACACCCTTTCTGGGAAGAGAGAATGGGAAAATGGTCAACAGAGCAAGTCCAGGGAGGGCCAGCTGGGAAGGAGCGGGTGGAAGCGCTGGGCAGGACCAGGAAGGGTCCTCCTGAGGTTCAGTCACAGGTTGGGGTAAGTCAGGCAGAGAAGGAGACTACACAGGGCTGGATCTGGCAGGAGCGGACACAGGAGCAAAAGTGTTACAGAACGCTTTGTAAGGTACCTGGAGGTACCAGGGCTCCTAGGAGCACCTTGCAGATGCAGGGACGCATCTGTCACTTCTCAGAAACACAGACTCTTGGATGCACACCTTCCACATGCTTTGCCTGAGGGAGAGATGTGCTGGTGAAGGAGTGAGCTGAGATACCTGTCCAGGGGCTTTATGAATGCAAAAAGTTGGGGCAGCAATGATGGGATTTGAGGTCAGAGACAGCTGGGAAAGAAGGTCAGGAGGAAAACATGAGGAAACAAAAGAATAGGGGAAATCAGTGTGATGATGGGAGTGAAAAGCACAGGAGGGCGAGAGGATTGCTAAAGGTTAGGGACCATGAAGGCAGCAGGTAACTAAACCGAGGAGAGCAGCTAACAACCAGCATGAAAACCCTGAGAGGACAATTGTGCTTGGGCCAGCAGGTCTGGCGCATTTGCTGGAGCTGGGCTCTTTCTTCAGTTCTCTGAAACAATGTGCTGGTTAGGAATTGCAACTTATGCCAAATTTGTACAGTCTAAAAGCATTCATTATCCTCCCTATCCAGCACCCAAGTGTTTGCTATATTCAATAAAACTGAAGTGTCAACACTGGTTACTTACAGAGAGTTTCAAAGAGAGAGAATCAGCCCCGCCATAGGTTTCCCTGGTGCCCTTCAGTCCGCACTCAAAGGTAGCTCTCACGCACACACAAATGTTTGACTTTGTATAGTGCTTTTCCACTGATTTTCTTGTTGCCAGTTAATAAAAATGTGAAGTTTACCAGGTCTCTCTCGTTTTTATGCCCTGAGCTAAGCTTTCTCACTCTCCTTGTCCAGCTGCCTCTTGTTGTGCTGGGAAGAAGTTTGTCCTCCCTCAGCTGGCTCCCTCAGCTTCCTGCCCCCCTGCCCTTTTCTCCCATCTCATCCATCTCATTTGCTATTCCCGGCAGCCTCCTCCAGCAGGTCTCGCACATCTCCCTCCTCCAGGCCACAGCATCTCCTTCCTGATGCCTGCACAGCTCTCTGCACCTTTTGCTCCCCGCAAGCTTCCTTCATCTTTTCTCCTGTTTTCCCCACCCCGCCAGTGATTTTTTTTTTTTTTCACTTTCTCTCCCCTCCTTTCCTCTCCTCAGCCGCAGATGGGCCCATTGCTCCTGCCATTTTCCCTATATTCTTCAATAACTTCCTTTGCTCACAGACAGGTCCCTACCATACCCTGCAATCGTATCTCAGCTGCTTCAGATTTCCCAGGTTTCCACCATTCATCCTTTACTTTTTTTCACACTGCCGAAGGACTCCAGTTGTGCCCTGGATGTACACTTGCTTTTTTGTCACCCCATCTGCTCAGCTTTCCCAGTTCAACCCTGTACAGTTCAGTTATAGTTCTGAAACATTCTGGGTTTTGTTCTTTTCGTTCTTCTTCTAACAAATAAATAAAATTACCTGAGTGTATCTACCCTGAGCAGAATCCCAGGCACATCACTTTCTTCATTATTCCTCTTTCCTCTCCTTTTAATGCCTCAGTCCCTCAATCTCTTCCTGAGCTCTCTAAGCAGCCATGCATGCTCTCATACATTATCCAGCATTTCTGTTCCTTTGGGGAAGAAAAGAAGTAGGCTCCCAGGCCACCCCTCTTCACTCAGTGCATCAGTGAGTCATCTCGCCACAGTGTTTTGCACCCAAAAGTGAGATGATTAACCACTTCCTCCACCTCCTGGTCTCCTCCCTGCAATTTTTCTGAAGGATGGTGCCCCAAGCCCCTTGAACCCAATCACCAAGGAGACACAAATGCATGGGAAAGAAACAGGCTTAATATACAAATAGTGGCAGAGTATTTTAGACACTTGTACCAGCCCTTCCCCATGTAGCACAAAAATGGCAAGTAGAGCTTGGAGCTGGCCACAAGTGATGACAGTGACCGACATGTCCATGTTTCCCCTCCATCAGCACAACCCCCAGTGAAATCCTTGCGTGCATACGTGCTTCTTGGCTTCAGAAGTGTGTCTATGACTCAGTAAACATAATGCTTTTTGGAAAAGAGGAGCTGTATCTGTAGGAAGTCTATCTAGAGAACAGTTTAATACTGAAACCAAGTGCTATACAAACATTATTGCTCTTGACTGGTGGTGCTCCAGTATACACTTGTTATACATAAAGTGTGTTAGAGGTGACGCAGTACGTTTAATGAGCATTCATTTATTCAAAGAGTAGCAGAAAGATGTTAAACTTTTACTGTCTGCATTCTTTTAGCTGCAGAGAAATCAGTGCATGCAATGGTTTAATGTAGGGCCTAATCAGAGATGTCCCAAACAGTCAAAGGTACTGCGAGTTTGGCTCTGACATCCTCATTTTCTTCAACTGGTGAAGTCCCTCAAGAGAAACTACCGTATATATGAAAATAAACTGGAGGTTCATTGGTAAAGAAAATCAACCTTTGTTATCTCTCTATATATGTAGGAATATTATATATATGTTTATGGTGTACTTTACATACTGGACTCGTATGGTCAGTGAAGACCTGGAGAAGGTCAGCAAGAACCAATGTGACCTTTCATTTTAAGTCTTTCTGTGAGAGAGATGGTCCACATTTTGGGCTTCTAATAAATTATATCCTCCAAATAGGCAATAGCCAAAAGGCATGTGTGGCCGGGAAGGAGCCTGCCATTTTCAGGGCATGAGACCTTTGCATTCTGGCACATGATACTAGCAGAGATGCGTAAAGTTAAATTGGATTAAGTTAAATCTTGATGCTTGGTGGAAAGCCCAAGTAGAGTTCCAAACTTGTAATTTTTTTATTTTTTTTTTTTAATCAGTAAAAAGAATAGGTTGTGTGTACTTTAACTAAAGTTTTTTGAGCACTGTGTTTCGCTATAAGTGATCTATGTATCATGAGCAACAGTAATGACAAACATCGCTTAAGCAGGAGAATTTAAGGGTATGCCTGTGATGTTTTAGTTGCAGCTTTCTCACCAGAAATGGGGAACTTGAAGTGTGGTAAAGCAATCCATATTCCACTGGCCCATATTCCACTAGGACAACACTCCTAGAAGCCAGTGTTATTTTGCCTTGTGGGCTTAGAAATTTAAAACAGATTTAAAACATGAATTTGCTCAGATATACTTACTGTGTCTTACTCTGTCTTCAGGAGCTGTCATGTACTATATGTCACTAGGCTGTTCTATAACATGGCATAAATGGTAACCTTTCACAGGTGACTGCAGGTAGCTTTCATTTACTTTCAAGTAGTTTTTTTACACAGCAGGCATATAATCTGTCAAAGACTTTGTGGAGAAAATCAGTTTGCAGTTTTCATGGAATCAAAGAATGGTGGGTTAGAAAGGGCCTTAAGGTCATCTAGTTCCAACCTCCTGCCAACTTCCTGCCATGGGTAGGGGCATCTCATACTAGACCAGGTTGCTAAAAGCTCATCCAGCCTAGCCTTGAACACTGCCAGGGATGGAGCAGTCACAACTTCTCTGGACAGCCTGTGCCAGTGCCTCACCACCCTCACAGTAAAGAACTTTTTCCTTATCTCTAACTTAAACTTCCCCTGTTTAAGTTTGAACCCATCACCTCTTGTCCTATCACTACAGTTCCTGATGAACAGTCTCTATCCAGCATCCTTGTAGGCCCTCTTCAGATACTGGAAAGCTGTTATGAGGTCTCCACATAGCCTTCTCTTCTGCTATTTTGTTTTCTGATACAAATCTAAGCAGCGTGGTGACTTCATAGCGCCCTTCCAGTATCTGAAAGGGCCTACAAGGATGCTGGAGAGGGACTGTAGTGATAGGACAAGGGATAACGGGTTCAAACTTAAACAGGGGAAGTTTAGATTGGATATAAGGAGGAAGTTCTTTACTGCGAGGGTGGTGAGGCACTGGAATGGGCTGCCCAGGGAAGCTGTGAATGCTCCATCCCTGGCAAGTGTTCAAGGCCAGGTTGGACAGAGCCTTGGGTGACATGGTTTAGTGTGAGGTGTCTTTGCCCATGGCAGGGTGGTTGGAACTAGGTGATCCTAAGGTCCTTTTCAGCCCTAACTATTCTATGATTCTATGATTCTATTTCATAATGCAAGATGAGCCCAGGGGTACTCAACATAATAACTCTGTATCTAACTGCCTTTTTGGCTAGTGAGGCTTGAAGTATACGTGTCGGTGGGGAATTCATCTTGCTAGCCACATCTGTCATTCCTTTATTATCCTGGCATCAGACTTTTTCCATCTTGGGCAGCTTCCCTGGTGCAGAAGGTGGTCGTGGCTCCCCTGGGGTACACCCTGGGGTCTGTACGCTTCCAGCAGTGGTGGCAGGCAGCTGCAGCCCTGTGCCCTCCTCCTCTTGTCATCCTCCATGTGGAAAAACTAAGCCTTGGTCCCTGTCCCTTCAGATAACAGCTTAGGCGGAGCACTGTGCTTCCTGGGGGATTTTCAAATGTTTCCAAGTTAAAGACAAGGAAGAGGCTTTCCTGAGAGGAGCGGGGCGCTCTGGGGCAGGGAGACCCTTTGGAGGCCAGCAGGAGTTAAATGCTCCCCTGCTGTTTGCCCCAGAACCATAGACCTGTACAAGGCCCAGGTACTCAGTAGGTGAGTGTGCCATGCTGACATAAATATTGCAGCAGCTAAAACCAGATTTCACTAACACTCAGCAACTTCTGTTGCACTGCATAAAATAGGACATTTAACTTTTGCCAGGTCTTTTATGAAAACAGAGAGCAAGTCAAACGTTTAAACAGAGTTGACAGCCGTCTATTTAAATGGCAAAACAAGCCTTTGCCGATTCTTAAGTGGAATTAAATATTCACTTTATATATAGAAAAGTAGATTTTGAACTATAACTTGCTTTGCTTATGTCTTTTTCAAAATAAAAAATCCACTCAAGTTTTCTCTCAGATGTATTTCTGTTTTTAAAATGTGCTCATCTGACATTCTTGCTATCAGTGTAACAACAAAATCTCAAATATTACATTGGTTCAATACTAAAAAAAGAGTTATTAAAAAAAAAAGAAACAAACAAAAACAAACAAAAAAAAACCCCCCCAAAAAAACCAAAAAACCCCAACAACAGAAAAACAGGATTTTCCCAAAGCCTAAATCAGTAATTTTTACTCTAGTGAAATCAATGGGACTAGTAAAGATTAACTGCATGCGTGGTGAATTACCCATATAATCTTTATAATCTTTTTAATTCTATTAATTAGAATTGAATTTGGTATAGTTTAAAAAATAATTTGAAAATGTACTATTAAGTGAGAATATTTTTTTATTATTATTAATAGCTTTAAAATACACATACTCCAAACATAAAAAGCGGCAAACCATGTCACTGCCATTGCTGATTAGGGATTGTGGTGAAAACTAGAACTGTGAATACTGTGGCATTAATTTTACTTATTTAAACTACTCCTTCTCTTTGTTTCTTTTACTCTTAAATAGGTGAAAAATGGCAGAAATGTCTGTGTTTTGTGTATGTGTATGTATTTCTTCAGTTAGGGATTTATATACAGAACGATTTTGATTTCAGTAGTAATATGTAGATCGTGCTCTTAAAATTAGCTTGTGATTTGTATGATTTTCTGAAACATCATCTCACTATCGCTTGTTTGCCATGATAAAAGATAGTACTGGAGAGTTTGTAATTGAGATGCATCGGTTACCCCAAGCATCAGTGACTGTGTCCCAACGACTTAGGGGGAGACTGAGAGCATGAGGATGATTTTGTCATGGCATTCTTTGTGCAAATGTGTACTTTTTAGTATGACTCAGAAAGGGCTGTACCTGGCCAAACCATACTGTTGCACAGGAGAACAGAGAGCCAATGCTGTGTGGCATTTCCAAAAGTTAAGTTTAGAAACTTAGAAAATGTAGGATATTATGGCAGACATTCATTGCCAGAAAACTGGAATCAAAATCACCCCGGTGCAGCAGATCCATGTGAGTTCCGTGAGAGTCTTAAAAGGAACCTAACCACCTTTTAAGCCGTGCTTGGCCGCACTACACGAGACGTAAATGAGGCATCAACCTTGTGCTGGGCTTTCAGACGCATGGTGTTTTCCTGCCTGTGCATTAAGCAGTTTGAGCGCAGGCTTAACAGCCTAGAGAGCCTTTCTGCAGGATCTACAGCTAAAAATAACATTGTGGTCTCACAGCATGAAGCACTGTGCACCAGTTGAAGATTCCTTCTCTGCATGCACCAACCAGTGCAGTGTGTTGTATGGGGATGCTTTATCTTCAGCAATGCGCTTCTGTGGGCACAGCCGCCCACAGCTGTGAAACGCAGCAGATACTGGGAGCATCTTATCAAACATTTTGGTTTCTCTTATTTTGTTGCCAAGTAGATACAGCACAAAACAAAACTCTCTCTCTCTCTCTCCAGACACTGAGGCAGATTTTTATCTGGTATGAATGCACCAAGGAGCTCATGGTTTTGATCCTGGTAGTTAGCTGAGGAATGCATGGGCATGCCTGGGGCTTTCTGACAGCAATGGATGGTGCTGTTGTAAGCATGGTTGGAGAGATCAGCCTGACAAGTGAGGGTGAATGGCTAACATTCAGATGTAAGCCCATCTCAGAGGCTGATCTGCTGGTATCATGCCTGGATGCCTAACAGACTGACATATCTAATTTCAGTATGTTTCTCTTTCGGAAAGATGCCAAGTCGGATGTTAACATCTGCAGGCATAGTACACCTTAGTGATATATGTGTAAAATTTAGTAGTCTTTAAAACAATAATTTGAAATACTGAACCCACCCAACAGCATTGTCGTAATATTTTTGAGGTATGTTGTCGTACCTGTAATTCAGTTTAATACAGGTATGTAGGATCTGTGTGACAGGAGATAAATGAAGTGTTGCAATATGTACCACCTACACTTACACCAGTACATCCCATCCTGTGTCATTCTTCATGTGTTGTTAATGCAGATACCATGCCTGCACATAGAGTTCAGGCTTACATGGCCTTTGAACCTGTGCTTGGAGGTATGAAATGAAGTCAGGCTGCATTTGGGTGACAGGGACTTTGCAAGTGAGGATGCATTTAAGACTGCTGAACTGCCTACAGCCCTCAGTCCCCTTGCCATAGTTCTTCTGGTACAAATACTGCTGCCTGGAAACACAGTTCATCAGATTAATGCCTTATGGGATGTTAGTATCCTGCAGGATTTTACTCTACACTGTGAACTGAGCTCCCAGAAGTATTCAGGCAAGAGTAGGGAAAAGCAAGTAGGATTTGCAGAGCATTTTCTTTGCTCAGCAGAAATGTTTGGGATGGGCAAGTCTGCACACAGTGGGATGTCCGATGTCCTTGACGTCTGACATTCATGCAGCAAAACTGTGGTGTTGCAGCACTGTTTATATTTCATAAAGGTGGATATTGGTTAGAGTAACCCACAGTTTGTTGCAACACCATGTTAATGATTTACCTGTTTGGCTCAACCCATGCCACTAAATTGCTATAAACTCAGTGAAAACTGCTGTATAAGTTATGCTTAGTGCTGATTCTGTCTGCATGCTATAGGAGCTCAGTTAGGTGTAGTATTTTAGTATTTTAGTGAGAACAGGGTATGAAGCCAGGGGTTTGCTTTAGCTGGATGCAAATTCTCTTGCTGTGCCTGCATATTCAGTAGCACTTTGAACTTGCTGTATGTTCCAAGTTAAAATCATGCCCACTGGGAGAGGCCGCATGAAGCAGGTTGCGTATTTAGCCCACAGCTGGTTGATTGCAACTCCTGTGACAAAGGGAGTCTGGATTAGCAGTTTCACTTGGCTTTTCAGAAGATGGGAGCTGATGAGCTCACTGATCTAGCTGGAAAAAATAAGTCAACGGGGGGAAATTATCTCAGCCTCTTTGTTGACATTACTGTGGAAAGTAATCCCAGAGTTGACCAGCATAACATTGTTATTTTAATACTGTCAGCTAGGAAAATTCATTGCACCTTCATTATATCGTATGTTATTACAGATATCGTTTTGGAAAGGGCAATTCCTGCAGTATGATTCTGATCTCTTATGTACTAATTTTGTGCAAGTGCAGTTCTTGAGACCTTGCCTGCATTGGCAGAGAGCTGGGATATGAATTTATAGCTTCCTAATTATTTCATGTTAATTCATCAGATATTTGTCTCTGTGGATGATATTTCACTCCACTTTGCATGTGAATCAAGCTGTCCTTCACAGATTTCCGCAAAGAAAGCTGGTGCAACATAGCTGGCCCTCTGTAAATTCACACACTTCTTTACAGCACGCTACATTCCTCTTGCAGACAAGTGCTTCTATTCAGTGGGATAATTTCAGGCTTAAATCAACCTAAGCGAGATAGCATTCGTCCAGTTGAACCGATAGTATTACAAGGATGCAGCCATTACAATACAAGCAAAAACCTTAAATCTAAATCCAGACTTAACCTCGGTAACTCTGTCAGAGCATGCTTCCACTTCCATTTTTTGCCTACCAAGTTTACAAGGTTCCCATACAACCTACTGTGACTCATTCTCAATTTCAGCAAGTCTTTTGTGCCAGCACTGTCAGGAAAAGATTTTAGGTTAAAAAATAAGCCTCAAAAAAAAAAAAAAGGTTGCTGATGTTTCAAATCCCAACCATTCCAATCCCAACCATTCCTTTAGTACAATTTGGATTAGAAACAGGTGAATTAATAGTAATGAGGGAGCAGCAAACTTCGGTAGGGGACAGGAACCAATGCCTGAGAAGGGGGAAACACCCCGTACCCCAGCTTTGCTGCAAGAGAAGTCTGTCCCCTTAGGAAGACAGTTTGGTTCTTTATTAGTCTTAAATCTGGCAGGTAATGGGTAACATACGTACTGGTGCAGCATTCAGATCACTGAAGTGGAGATCAATCTTTATTAGTGTTTTGTGTGCCACTGCATTAAAATGGGATGAATAAAATTAATTACCCCTAAAATGCAACCTTCCCCAGAGAAGGCTGTAACTTCACAGCCTGTAAGTGGTACTTTATTCAGAGAGACTTTACTCAAGCATCAAATACACAGAAAGACATGCAGCCTTTGAAACAATAAGAACAAAAAAATGAGGGCCACAATGTAGCATTATTCTCTGCTTTCATAGACGGGTAAAACTGCAAGAAAAGGAACCCAAACCTTTTTCTCAGTTATTCCTCTTACATTTTCTTACAGAAGTCTATTTAATACCCCAACCTCATCTTATCACAATAAGACCAAAACCTCACATGATTTTAGTGTAAAATTGAACATATCCCTTAATCTCTAAACAATAAAAGCGGGCAGCAGCCTTTGTTTCGGGGAAGTAATTAAGCCAAATTAATAGCTGGTCTGCGACTCCGGTGACAGAGAGGTCTCTTCACTGCCCTCTCACAGGCTTTGGGGCTGCTTTAAATCCCTTCACCCCTCTCTGCTTCAGTCTTGCAATTTTCCAGGCGGAGCCGAGCCAACTTTAAGCCTAGGCTGCCGATGCCCCTTCGTAAAGGCCTCTTGCTTGAATAACCACTCAGCAGGAGAAAGGATGCATTTCTTTTTTGAGATTTTAAAATGGTACTAAAAAGAACAGTTTAGGTGCTGCACATAAATAGTGTTTAAAATGAGGTAAATGATTTGATAATTTCAAGGAAGATAAAATAATTGCCTTACTTTTCACAACTTCCTGCAAGTGCTTTTTTCTCTCATGCATGCTTTGCATTGATTTTGCAGGGCATGTGTAATTGCAAGACTTGAATCTGAAAGAGGCAAATGAAACTATAGCATTTTCAGACTAGTCATAAAAGCACTGTGTTTAAGCTAGGCATAATTTACTGGTTTTATTGCTGTTATTGTCACTAGCTTCTAAAGTTAAAGATAGCCCTCATCGGCCTGTAAAAAAAAATTAAAGCTCCCCAGAAATAACAGTGACTATCTGTTTCATTTTCTTTGGCTAAAAAAGCCAGAATTTCTGTCCTCAGTCATCCAAGACATGTGGTAGGAGTGTGTCCTACAGTGCAAAGCCATGGGAAAAAAAGAGTAAGGAAGAGAGGTGGTTGGTCCCCATTTTATCCAATACCTTTCTCCTATTTCCATAACATCTTCCTTTGCCCTTTTAGAACCATTTTTCCTTAAAAAAAAAAAAAAACAAACCTATCTTTCCACATACTCCTCCCTCTTAGCTCATGGTTGCACAGCCTGACTGCAGGGCAGACCAGTGAATCATAATAGCAAATGTCAACAGGAAAAGATCTCCAATAGCCCATTAGCTGTTTGAGTTCATGTTTATTATTTACTGAATGACTGTGAATAATGAACAAATTGCTCTAAATCATTACAGATTTGTGGCTTAATCTCTATTAAAAAGGGAAAATTGGTCAAAGCAATTACAGAATTTATTTGCAAGGAAAAATATGCCTTCTTCTCATTTGTATATAGAGTAGACAAAGCACCAGCAAGAGGAATAGAGGTAATCGGTGCATATCATTTAGGGATGCAAAAAATGGAAACTCTGAAATGACAGAAAAGTGAAATAAATTCTCAGGAAATGTTTCCATGGAGTTATCTGCCATAATCTACGTGGGTTACACTTATATGAGCATCAGTGAGTTAGATGACATTGGAGGTTGTCACCCCATGTTGTGCTTGTAGCTGGTATTTGAAGGAGTAAATTAGGTTAGGTAAATCCCATTCCAGTTAAATAAGGCTAATCTTTGGACTGCCATGCCTAATTGTTGCAGGAGCTTGGGATTAATCTTTTTCTTAGAGAATGTTGTATCAGATCAGTAGTGCCACTGATGCAGAAAGGGTGCAAGTCTGGCAATTTAGGCTTGTCTTCTTAAAGGTAAATGGGAATGTTGTAGCTATTATACAAGTGGACGGAGGAATCACAAGCTCTGCAGTTGAAAGAAAATCCGAATTCCTACCATGCAGATTGTGTAGCAAACAACAAAAGGAACCTGTCCTAAAATAGAAGAGTATCTAAATGTTTTTCTGTTGGCTTTGTGGAGCACATGTGGAGATGCCTCTTCATGCCTTTACATGAGCAGTTCTCTAAATCAGATTCCATTTTAGGGTAGTCTCAAAGGTTGTGTAAGAGCAAATTGTGATTTTAGGCTTCCTACTTAAAGAAAAGCTGTGGTATCAGGAGTCATGTTATCAGACATTATCCAAAATCTTATACCTGTTAAAAAGTCATGCTCAGTATCGTATTTAATTAGCTCTAAATTCTTTTTATCATAGCAAAGTCAAGAGCTTTCCAAGTTAATGCAGCTATTTGAGTATTTTTACGCAAGAGCCTATTAACGCTGTAATGTTTTTTTGCAAAAACATGCTATAGCTAAAACTCATGATCGAAGTAATTTGTAATATTCAATGACCTCATTTTATTCTGTTTTGTTCGCTCGAAGCTAATGCATATGATGCTATATGAAATTCTCAGACCAGCCTGTCTGCAGGACTTACGGGAGCCATAAATGGATTAAACCTCTCACTCCCTGCTTTGGCAAGTGATCAGTTACATTTAAATAAAGGTCAGTCTGTCTTTACAAAGAACACACTGAAAGCAAGCTTAATAGCTTTCCCTACTGGGCCTAGAACACAACTATTTGAAGCATAATTAGCAACAGGGTGCCAGTCACTGATGGTGCTTTTTTGCTTGATTTTACATCTGGGGACTTCCAGTATTCCCCATTAGCTTTAAGAGGGGGCATGGTGCTAGTTATCAAATTGACAGTCTTGACCTGGCCTCTGAAAGTAGCTGTAAAACATTGCTTGGGAAAATTAAGATGAATGCCAAATGCCATACCAAAACTGGGACTGTAGTATTGCTACAAATTGGACGTTCGTGGTCCATGCCATGATTCCAAATGACAACGAAGGGAAGATATCTAATCTACATGAGAGCACAGACTTTGTTATTCTAAATACCAGATGACCATGATAAGGAGACACACCAACTGTCCTATTATCTCATCTTACGAGCTCTGCGTTTTGAATTCTTTATAAAATAATACCTCGTGCCTATTTTTTTCAGTGTTAACAGACTGACCTGCTCTGCCGTCTGTTAAAATAGAATAGGATATTCCTTGCAGGAAGGGTGGAGTGAATCAGCAACAGCTTCCACTACAGTAAAAGGTACTGACCACAGTAGAGTTATTTTTGCAAGTTAATTAAATACTTAGCCTACATGATACATTTAAGAATAAACATGAACATAGAATCACAGAATGGCTTGTGTTGGAAGGGACCTAAAAGAACATCTAGTTCCAGCCCCCCTCACATACCTTCTGTTTTTCTGGTTCTTCACAATATGTCATTAGTTTGGGGGTTTCTTGACTGATATTGTGGCAAAAGTGATAATCATCTACAGGCAGAGAGAACAGAGCCAACAGAGCAATTTCGGTACTCTGCAGACAGCCTGAAATTCTAAGAGATCTGTGAATTACCTTTACCAGCCTGACTGGAGCATCAGCTTCAAAAGTCCAGTGACTGCACTTTAGTGTCATCTGCAACTAATTTAGCATTTATAATTTTATCTGATGTTATCAGGGAATGGGTAAGAGCAAAACACTGTGGACTGACTTTTGGGAATTTCTGAAGATAATGCAAGAGCAGACCAGAGAGGTAGCAAGGGGACAGCAAAAACAGCAAAAGAATAAGGAGGAGTAATTAAAAGACAGTAAAAAAAGGTGGGAATAGATGGAAAGGAACTATTAAGAAAAGATGAACATGATGTGAATTATTGAGAAAATATTAGTGCCTTACATTTTAGGTGTGATGTAAGGACTGTACTTTTTTGTTCTTCTCTCTGTGAAATATCAGACTACTTTTATCTCGGCCACTCTCACCTTATAGCTGGTCGATGGCTGCCTTCCCAGCTCAGGTCCACTATGGGAGAGGAGAGGTCTGCGTCCTCCAAATGCACCTTGGTTATCAATCACAAAATAGAAAGTGTAAAAGGAAAATGACCAACCAGGAATTAAGATAAACGCATATACTTTTCCTGATTTACCTGCAATTCAGGGTTAAACACAGGATTCTAAGTCTGCAGGTCCATCTCCTTTCATGACTGCTATATCTGTTTTAAAAGGTAATTACAAAATGTAGGAACTGCCAAGAAAAATAGAGCTGTATTTGGTTTTACAAACCCTTAAATATAGTAAAGTAAGAAGACTAATGCCTTAGCACTTCCATATCAGTTCTACCATTCTGCATCTTTAAAATAAATTTGTGCTTTTTTAGTGTGTTCTGTTTCTAGGATTTCTTTTTCCTGATGGAAAATTTGTTTAGGAGGTGGAGGAATTACTGACTGATTTAACTAGCAATTTTCAGCTTTTATAGAAATTTTATTTTTTACACATTTTCCACAAAACAGCCAGCTAATGCTCTGCTTCCAGCATAAGGCACTTCAAGGTTGTATTTCTTTGTTTTCACCACAGGTCAGATCCCATCACCAGGAAAAACTAATTTCAAAGCATCTTCCATTGCAGGCACACCGAAATAATGAAGTGAGACAGCCAACCAGAAAAAAAATCCTTTTTCTTTAATCCATCAACCCTGCGCCAGCGATGCAGAACTCTCCTCAAGCTCTGGCATTAAGGTTTGCTAGTCAGGTGGCAAATGCACTCCTGTGGCTTAGACCTCCATAATAATTTCTCTCTTCTGCAGGACGTTTGCTTCAAGCACTGGTAACAGCCAGCTGTGTCTCCTTTGAGTCTTTTAGCATGTCCACGTTATGTTTTTCCACATGTTGATTTGAGTACTTTAAACACCCACTTTCTTCTCTATTGTAGGTCATGGTTTATATGGGACTTTTGAAATGTTGTCCTCCTGGAGGAAAACTAGAGAAGACCAACACGTTAAAGAGAGGACTGCAGCTGTATTTGCAGACTCCATGCTCTCGTTTTCTCTCACCACTGCCATGTACCTGGTCACTTTTGGAATAGGTGCCAGTCCCTTCACTAACATTGAAGCAGCCAGGATTTTCTGCTGCAATTCCTGTATTGCAATTTTCTTCAACTACCTCTATGTACTCTCCTTTTATGGTTCCAGCCTGGTGTTTACTGGCTACATAGAAAACAACTACCAGCATAGTATCTTCTGCAGAAAGGTACCAAAGCCAGAGGTATTGCAAGAGAAGCCTGCATGGTATAGGTTTCTTCTGACAGCCAAATTCAGTGAGGACACAGATGATTCAGAGGAAACAAACACTTATGAGAGTCATCTTTTGGTGTGGTTCCTGAAACGCTATTATTGTGACTGGATAACAAACACTTATGTCAAACCTTTTGTAGTTCTCTTTTACCTTGTTTATATTTCCTTTGCCTTAATGGGCTACCTACAGGTCAGTGAAGGGTCAGACCTGAGCAACATCGTAGCGACTGCGACGCGGACCATTGAGTATACAACTGCCCAGCAGAAGTATTTCAGTAACTACAGCCCAGTGATTGGGTTCTATATCTATGAGTCGATTGAGTACTGGAATACCAGTGTCCAGGAGGATGTGCTGGAGTATACCAAGGGCTTTGTGAGGATATCTTGGTTTGAAAGCTACTTAAATTACCTTAGGAAACTCAATATATCTACTGGGTTGCCCAAGAAGAACTTCACTGATATGTTGAGGAACAACTTCCTGAAGACCCCTCAGTTTGCCCATTTTTCAGAGGATATCATCTTTTCCAAGAAATACAACAACGAAGTTGATGTCGTGGCCTCCAGGATGTTCTTGGTGGCCAAGACAATGGAAACTAAGAGGGAAGAACTTTATGACCTCTTGGAGACCCTGAGGAAGCTCTCTCTCACCTCCAAGGTGAAATTCATTGTTTTCAATCCATCATTTGTGTACATGGATCGTTATGCTTCTTCAGTGGGAGCACCCTTACAAAACTCCTGCATTAGTGCTTTATTTCTGCTCTTCTTCTCTGCATTCCTCGTGGCAGACTCTCTGATCAATGTCTGGCTCACTCTAACTGTTGCCTCAGTTGAATTTGGAGTTATAGGTTTTATGACCTTGTGGAAAGTGGAACTAGATTGTATTTCTGTGTTGTGCTTAATTTATGGAGTTAATTACACAATTGACAACTGTGCTCCACTGTTATCAACCTTTGTCCTGGGCAAAGAGTTCACAAGAACTAAATGGGTGAAAAATGCCCTGGAAGTGCATGGGGTAGCTATTTTGCAGAGCTACCTCTGCTATATTGTTGGTCTGATTCCTCTTGCAGCTGTGCCTTCAAATCTGACCCGTACACTGTTCAGGTGCTTGTTTTTGATAGCATTAGTCACCTTCTTTCACTGCTTTGCCATTTTACCTGTGATACTGACTTTCCTGCCACCATCCAAAAAGAAGAGGAAAGAGAAGAAGAATCCTGAAAACCGTGAGGAAATAGAGTGTGTTGAAATGGTGGATATGGATAGCACCCGAGTGGTTGACCAAATTACAACAGTCTAACTTGTTTGTTCGTTGCTTTTTTTACACTAGGTCTTACTGGAAAAAAAAAAAAAAAAGAAAGAAACCAGTACTGACTGAGTATCTGAGGAGAGAAAGGGGTTTGGGTGCTTTCCTTCCCCCCCCGCCCCCAAGCTAAACCCGGGAATATTCAAAATGATGGGAGAAATTAAAAATATATTTTTTTTAAGAGCTGGGGGGATTGTACCTTGCTCAGCTCCTGTAACAGGTATTATGAGAGAATTTGCACACTCATGCAAAGGGGGGGTTGAATTTCAGACACATGAAGTAAGATCTAATGAGAGAAGTTGGGTTCTTAAGCAGCTGTCTGCATGGTCTTCTGTACTGCAGATGCTGCAATTATTGTGGCTAAACCCAATCAGACTGAAAGGTCAACTGTCAAGGCTGAAGTAGCGCTAAGTGTTCGCTGGATGTAAAGGCTTTATGAACTTTCTGCACAGCAATAACTCAAGTCAGTGAGTCAGCTCTTATAGGTCTTAGCCATCACATTTAATTTTTCTTTTCTCCCCTAATTTAAACATTTATGCAAGACTGTGTAAAAGATAGCAAACTGTACTGGGAAAGAAGGCAGTACACAGCAACCAAATGCTTTCCAAACACTTTCATGCTAAAAATCACTTTTTTTTCCTAAAAACAACATTATTTTAAAATGTAAATCATCCCTTGTAACATTTTTAATCATGGTTTTATAGTGGTTTCTTTTTCTTATAAAAACAAAAAAGAACAAAAAAGAAAAAAAACCCAGTGACTCTGTCACTCTAGAAAATATGTAATTTTATTTTATACATGTCTCGCTACTAGTTAAACATGTAATCTGCTTTACCAACTGTAATTTTGTTAGCACTCTACTAACACATGTGAGTATATCTAGCAGCAGACAGAAGATGGTGTACTGAATATTTCAGCACCAAAATCCATGACAAAAACCTCAACTACTAAAATGACATCAAGAAAGTGAATGTTAGGGCTCTTCTAGTGAGAGACTATTTCAGGCCATTCACTGGTAATGCACACTAAGAGGATTAGTGGGTAATTTTGCATAATGTATAACTTAATCCCTCTATCTTCCTAGTACCTGTAAAGCAATAGACCTTGCAGCTATGGGCTCTTCCAAAAGACAGTCGACCATCAGAGCTGTATGGAAAACACCCAAGGTTGGGACTGCAGTTTAGCAACCACAAGTTTAACAACGTCTCCAAAGAGCCCATATCTAAGGAGCCTATTGAAAACATCACATCTGAGAGAGGAAAAAACACCAAACAAACCAAAACTTATAAATATTGCGTTACTGAATCTTTTTGGAGCTGTGAGTTCTAAACCAATAATTCTGTCAGCGTGTGGATGTGGAGTAATACAGATAAAGCAGCATCTCGTTCCTCCTCCACCCCCTCCACCCTTAAGAGCAACAGGCTCATTACAATAAGGTTTTATCATGAGGTTGAACCCCAGTGGGGTTATAAAAGCCAATTCTGTATGTTTTACTGAGAGTACTCCAACCGTACATTGCTTGTGAAAACCCATCTGCAGAAAGCTGCCTGGTGTTTCAAGTGGTCTCATGAATATACAATGTATGGACCATTGCTTTTTGGTTCAAGATGAATGTATTGCAACCTGACTCCTTTTTACAGCTCATCCAGGAAGTAAGAGCAGTGGAAAGGTTTTCAACAGTTGGGACAGTGTTTGCCTCAATGACAGCATCTGGAGCGTGAAGAGATATTGTAGGAGCCATGGGGCTCGGACCTCTGGGAATGCTGTGGCTCAGGAGGCTGCCTGTTCCCCATGCAGTGATTAGCACATACCACACGGTCACAAGCCCAGGGTATGCTTCATTGTATGAAACTTCTCTTTAGCATCCAATCCCAATGATCCCCCAAAACACACTGTGCAAAACCCACAAATGCCACCTAGTGAATATTCATTTTCAAGCAAAGAGATACTTCTGAAGCTTCCTCTCTAGCAGAAAATAACCAGATATTTTGTCCTGAAGTAACATGTTACATGCTGGTTAGCAAAACAAGTCAGCGGTGCAGCTGGCAATGTTTATTTTCCCCTGGATAAGTCCCTTCTCTGACCAGAAGGAAAGGAAGCTGTGTCCAGGAACGCACAGACTCTTTGCTTGAACAAACAACATTTGCTGCTGGGAAGCTGTAATAACTTCAGCCTTGGCAGAAATCAGACAGACACCTTGAAGACAGCCAAATGAATGTGAGGCTACGGGAAAGATCTGTTTCCCCTGTTTTCTATAGACTCAGGCCTGAGGCTATGTTTTCCAGCCAAAAAACATTCCTTAAATAATAGTATAAATAATAGATTTTATGTTATGGTTATTATGTCATTTGAATAACAGTCACCTTATCTCCTGGCTGTCAACAGGCGGCTGCAGTGGCTTTTAAACTTCTGAGGGCATTAGCAAATTAGTTGAGAGTTACAGGGGAATCACAGAACACTTTTGGCAGCAGCAATCTACTGGCTTGTGGGACAGCTCGAAATGGGAGATGTGTGAAAGAGGTTGGTTGTACACTGCAGAGAGGAATACATGGCTAATGCTGATTTTACACCTCTGCTATCCCTGATGCTATCACTTGCAAACACTAGATGCAAAGATGGCTACCATAAACCTCTTTACATCTAATTGAAATGCATAGATAGAGCATCTTTAAAGAGACATCCAAAGACAAGCTTTCACAGATCTCATTAAATCTCAGCATGTGAGGCCTTCAGAGATCTTCAAGGTGATAAAACCAGTGATAAAGTTACTCTTCTATCTCCAAACCTGTCACTAAAAGGATGTGGAGGCACTCCTCTGGCAAACTGCCACAGGGCATGCCTGGGAGTCCACAGAAGACAGGGTGAGCAGACATGCAGCCCATTTCCTTGCCCCAGGGCAGAGCATGACATGTAAATCCTTTCTGAAGAATGTTTGTCCACCCTATTCCTAAAAATCTTTTTAAAGGCAGGTTCCTCCCCCCCCCAGTGCCATGTTGCCCCATTGGTAACTAGTAGCTCCTGCTGTTTGCCTTGTACTGAGAGGGGGAAGACGAGCTGTGCCTCTCTGTGCATAGGGAACAACAGGACAGGCAGGAGGCAGTCTCTGAAGCTTCCCCTAAGCAGAGCCAAAAACAACCACCATATTTTCCACTGTGTTTCACCTCAAGCTGCCAGCCTACTCCTCACCTTCAGGCTTAGTGAGATAAAGCCATGAAAATGCCCAAGGCGTAGTACTCAGCCCAGGTCTGTGAGATTTCTGCCTGAATCCTGATGTGTCTGTGATGCACCAAATACTCCTTCTCTACAGGAGAGGCTTGAATACCTCAACACAAACCAGAAACGGCATGTTCTCAAGGTTTCAGACTATGCTAAGCCACTTTGGCCTTCCTCCTCTTTGACTTTTTCCTCTGGAGCTATTATCTTTG
This sequence comes from Psittacus erithacus, assembly GCA_009867235.2. Lineage (NCBI taxonomy): Eukaryota > Metazoa > Chordata > Aves > Psittaciformes > Psittacidae > Psittacus > Psittacus erithacus. The sequence continues at coordinate 38,517 of WYDI02002564.1, forward strand.
CCAAAGTCAATTGGTCCTCACCGTGCCAATTGATTAATAGGTGCAGATACTGTGCTCTGTCTCAGTCCAAAGCTCCCCCAGTGGCTAACTGTGTATTTTACCCTGACTTGTGAACCTTCATTTTGGAAGACTACCTAGGCTTAAACAGTTTTTTTGTCATACTCTTAAGTGGCTTTTTAGCCCAGGTATCACTGTGGTTTTATTTGCAATACAGATGACCCAATTTTTGTATAAATTCAGAGAGTAGAACAGAGTATTATACACTGTCAGGCACTGATTAAAATCTAACAGCAAAAATTTAAGCTAAGGCTAACAAAACTATATAGGACTGTGGCTCACTAAGCACATGTATCTTCTACAAACATTACAGTTTCCATACAGTAAGTTATAGTGTACAGCATATTTTTACTACGGGGTAAGCATAGGGAAAAAAAACCCAGCCTAAGTGCATATGATCATCAAGATCAGTCCAGTTTTCTTGTAGCATAATTCCTAATGTTGTCCTAGCACAAGTTTATTTTTGATTTACAAGTATTCTAATTGGAGGAAAAAATGAAGAGTGAAAAGTTGGTATAACTGGAATAACTGTGCTATAAAAATTAATTGATGAAGCCAGAATTTTCTGCCCAAAGCTTTATGTGAAAGTGTTCTAGTTAGATTAAAATTAGAACTATGAAGGTTGAGAAAAAGCTGTCTGGCAAAGAAAGAGAACTTCTTTTCCAAAGACAAGCAAACACGTTTATCATGGTCAACTGCATGAACCTGGAGGGAAAACAGTACCTGAGGTTACGCGGAGCCACATGAGGATTCGCATCTGCTTTCAGAAGCTTTCTGAGCCAGCGCTGAATTCAGGTAAAATGTGTACTATAAATTGAAAGGTGCACTTTTAAATGCTCTTCTCTAGGCTGACTGTCCTGTGAGCTTCCAAATCCCACCTCAGCCAACACCTAGTTTATTTCCAAGAGAAAAACAAAACAGAGTGGCAGCGCGACTAGGCAGAGTTCAGTCAAGTCAGAAGAAAGACTATGACTTCTCTTGAAAACTGAGAAAGACAGAAACAGCTCTGTAGCAAATGGGCTTTGTGGGAGAACTGGTTGCTTCAAAACTTAGCAAACTGGTGTTTTGCTTAATTGTTAACTTTTGAAGCAGATGGCATGTTCAAAGAGGTGCAGGAAAGTGAAGCAGAGTTAACAGGAGTTAGCCTGGAGTTCACTGTGGACCCCCAATTACAGTAGCTACTCTTGTGTGCCTGGGAGTGCAGAGGGGCAGGGACGCCTCTGTTGTGTGGGCATGCGAGATGCCAGACCAGCCGCTGCAGCAGGGTCATTTCCCACATCCCTGCCCCACAGTCCAGCCTGTCAGCTCTCAGGGCATGTGCAGCCAGCGGTGTGCAGGAGCTCCTGTGCGCACAGAGCTAGCTCTTTATGTGCCTCATGTTATGACAGTGCTGCTGGGTTTTGCTGAACCAGGGCATGCGTGGTAAGGCACAAGCCCCATGGGAAGACACTTTTTGGAAAACCCTGGTCAGAAAGGATTACCCACAGCTTTTTTCCCACCTGGCCTCTATGGGTGTTAAAACCTTGATACGTACAAATTAAGTTGTACAATTAGCTATGTAGGGGCAAAGTATTTCTTCCCTGCATTTATCACTAAAATTACTTGTCATTTATTTTCTTATAAATTTTTAAAAATAAGTAAGCCTTCCCTGGGGTACACACAAGTGCGATGAGAAGGGGGCATGGAGGGAAGAGAGCCCCTTCTCCTTCCCAAAGGTGGGCAGTATCTTCCACCCATAGGCCAGGAACCACACCATCACCACAGGGCACCCCCAGAGGTCCCAGTCCAGTGCAGGTGCAGGGAAACCTTATCTCCCTTCACCCCGTCCCCAATCTCATTAGGGGACAGGGAGGAGCTCTAGCTCCAAACTGTGAGGGTGTTTAGAGAAAGACATGGCAAAAGCGTCCTAGGAAGGAATTCAAACATATTCCTGCCCATGGTGCATTGGTTGTGGCAGAGCAGCACGCCACCACTCACCTTATCACGGTCCTGGCACAGCTTCCTGCCTGGAGAGAGGGCACCTCAGCATCACCTGTGGCTGCCTGTGGCAGCCACTTCTCAGGCAAGAGATGGTCTGATGTCATTGGCGTTCTGCAAGTCATCATCCTTTTTTAATTTGGGAAAAGGAAAAAAATCAGCATAAATTAGATTATTTAAGATCCAAGAAGTCTTAATCCGTGTGTCAAATAAATGGCTTGCAAGATGTCAGGGGGTTTTGTTTGGGTTTTTTTAACCAATTTTTACTATTTTTGTATTAACTTAGGAAAAAAAAATTGTATAATGAATCTCAATGTATAGCATAAGCCTAAAATAAAACGGCTGTCTCTCTCTTTGCTTCCTGTGCTCCCAACCTGCTATACAAGTCCCATGCCATCACCAACCTAACAAACTGATTTGCCCAGCCTAATCCAAATAATCAGTCTGTGCACCCTTTCCAGTATCAGAGAGGGATGGTGGAGCAGCTCAGGGGCAGCAACATCCCCAGGACAAAGGGTGCCCTTCTCCAGTACTCCCTCTTGTCCTGGGCTGCGTAATGCTCAGTAGCAAGCACAGGGAAAAAGCATTCACTTCATATCTGTTCATTTTCATGTCAGTGGGATCCAAACCCTTTTTGCAGGGAGTTCCTAGCTAATCCAGCTGGGAAACTCAACCCAAGCAGGTGACCAACATATAAGGTAAAATCTCAAACGGATTTGATCAAAAGTTTAAGGTTATCTGCTCAAACAAGAACTAAACCTTCTGAGGTCTGGTAGGTAGACCTGAAGTATTACTATTTAACAGAATACTTACTATTAAAAGTTTTCATATCAACACCTTAGCATCCACAAAATTAGGAAGCCATATCATCACTGAGACCCACCCTCTTACTCCCCAGCAGAACCACAGCCACTGCCCCAGGATCTTCCCATGACAGTGATCTATCATACTCTTCCCACATACAGGTAGACCACCCATTTACACCTTTTTGCTGTATTCTGGACGAAAGCAGCAACCCTGAACCAACTGGTTCAATGAAGAAACAAACCACCATGACTAGAGCTAAGGGTAATATTTACAGCTGCTCTGTTACACCTGGTTGCAGCAATTAAAAAAGAAGCAATTTACTGTAAAAAGCAGGTGAGCCAGATCAAAACCCAGTCATTGCAAACAGCAGCATGCCTGAGAGCTAATGGGGTTCTGCCTGCCAAGGGCTTTTGGTCACGTCACTTTAGTGGGAAGTTCATGTCTGCAATCTAAAGGTGACTCCTGTCACCTGTTACAAGTCCTGGCCTTGTCGCTTCCAGTCATTCTTTCTTGTGTTGCCTTAAATTCAGGATCCAGAAGCACTGTTGGCAAAAATTCTGGCTGAAACAGAAAATCAAATTACATCCATTTTCTAATTGCTAATCTAATGTAAGAGTGGCTACATCTAAGCACCATACTGGAACTAAGAGAGTAAAACTCCCATACAAGACTGGTGTGCCTCATTTGTCTGTGTTAGCAAGAGCTCCTTCACACAGTTCTCCATAGATCTAATTTACAGAAATCAGGCTTTTCAAATGTTTAATCAGTATATTTTATTCTGAAAAATCATCATTATGTGTATCTTCAAATTAGAGGCATGTTAAGTCTGATTTTTTAGGTTACCAAGAAATACAATTGAGCCCAACATTCACAAATGACATGTTTGAGTTCCATGTCTACTTCTTACACTGCTGCATACAAATCAGAATATTCCAAAATACCACATTTTCTTATTTGTACCACTAATTTGCACACAGAAACTAAGCAGGATTACAGACTCAAAACAGTGATGTATGCTATCACTTAAAGGTATAAAGATTAATGAATTTACTGAGGAGAACAGGATTTGTTTTGCTGACTTCAGCTTGCTGGCAGAGAATAACTGAAATATATGCCAAACACCTACCTAGAAAGAACTGGGGAATAAGACGTCTAACAGTCCATCAGCAGAACAAAAATTCACTTAAAAATTTATACATATGGGAAATGTAAGAATTATGTTAAAGACCTCCGTAGCTGGGTATCCAGACTATATGCAATGCAGTACATTATAAATAAATGCAGAATATTTTACTCTGATTCTCTTTGCCCACACTCTATTCTGTGAGCAGGCATACTTTCGAGTAAGACTGACACTTGTCTTCCTAGAAATTGCCAAGTTGCGCAGGTGAAGTTTTCTGGAAACAAAATTTTAAATGTATACAAACAAATTGATGCCAGAAAACACAATTTGCAGAAAACATGCCTTCACATACTGATTATATTTCATAATAAGCAATCTGTTCACTGATGCTACAAGTAAAAATGATTTCATATTTGTCAGCTATTTTCAGAAAAATGAGATGCCCCACTAATGTATATATAGTGCATACACCCCCACACCAATTATGTATTTTTTATACGTCCAACTCAAGTTGGCTCCATATAAAGAGGAGGAAAAGCCAACCCAGCAACATAGTTGAAAGCTGGTAGGAAGAATAGTTTAGCTGTCCTGAAATTAGTAATGATTCAGCAGAGGAGGAGCGACAGAGAAGTTGATGAGGAGTTTAGGAATAAAGAAGCTAGCTGCAGAAATGCAAAGCTGTTAGGAAGGGAAATACTCAGGTTTTATTGTGTCAGGCAGATGGGAGAGTAACGATATAAAAACTTCAGAGTTGCAAAGGCAAGGAAGGGCTAAGATAGAATGAGGGGCGAGCAAAATTATATGTGCATGTGTAAGATTTGCAGCTGTACTGTATATGAAGGCTGTCTAATAAAAGACAGAGTCTGTCCATGTATGGAAAATAAAAATTCACAGCTGCCTAATTATATGAATTCAGATATAGATTCAGTACCTCATTGCTTTGGAATAAAAGGTGGGTATCATTCATTATCTAATCTGGAGCCCAGAACTGGAGACTTTAGCGTGATATATATATAATATCATGCAGAAAAAGAGATCAGTCAAATGGGTTCTGGCTTGTAACTTACTGAAAAGTAACAAATGGACCCTCACTTTTTTATTGCAACTCTTACTTAGAGAAAAGCAGCTGACTTTTAACGCTTCTGAAATAGCCATATGTTCTGATAAAATGCTCATATGTTGGAGGGATTTATTTTCTTTTCTTTTGAAGATGAGATCAGTTTTCTTTCGGGACAAAGCAAGCCCTCAGGCACTTTACCTACCGTGAGAAGTGAGAAATGCTGGCTCTTTTAAGGTGATTCCTGAGTCAAGAACATCTGCAATTGAATTCCTCTCTTTTCTTTCCTCTCAGTGTGCTATTGCAAACTGCTCCAGACTTGCATACTGACAGTTTTACCAATCAGTGTACCTTATCCCTGGCTGCAGGAGAGGTGGGGTTCTGCTGAGCCTCTCCTGGTGCTGGCTCCAGGGGCAGTAGCCACGTTACAATTTGACCATTATTCCTGTTCATTAGCCCCTCTGATGGGAGCCATTTCTGGCAATAGTTTGGATCTTACTGCAGCAGCTATTACAGGAAAGCCAGCAACATTTTGCTGCTCTTCTGGCATATACAAGTGACATAGCATATATTATTACATCAAGAAAGGAGAATCATTCAAAGCTCAGTGTCATGACATCTTATTATACTTAATATCACCATCTCTGTGGATGTTATACAGCAGATTTATAATACCCAAGTTGCAAAAATAGGGAGAGTAAAGAGAGTGAGAGAGAGAATATCATTTAAACTACACTTCAACACTATCCAAACCTCTCCATCAAAGGAAGAGTTATTGCCTCGCAGTCAGTGGTGACACCAAACCTGTAGAATCTAATTTTCAGGAAAAAGGTTAAAAGAACTGGCCTAGAAGGGGGAAATCTGGAGCAGAGATATGTGACTTCAGAATTATGGAAAGGATTGCTGAGATTGGTGAGTTCCTCTTTTTTGCTCAGTGTGTGCTTCAAAAGCCAAGATATCAGAATACAAAATATTTGAAGTGAAAAGCAAATAATAAATTTATGGAGAACATTTCACAGGTAAAAATGAGAAATACATATTGGAAACTGGAAAGTCAAGGGAGACAAAAAGCTGACTCAGATGAGAAATGCCTAAATTTATTGTAGATAACTCCATAAAAACCTGCACAGAAAATCTCCCAAATGTACTCACAGCCCTGGAGAGCTCTTCAGGTGGTCTGTTCCAGCAACAGGCTGAAAATAAGGTAAGAGTTTTAAAGTATTGACAACTGCAAGAAACAGATATAAACTGAGAAATTTGGGTAAGGGAGAAATGGGGAAAAAAACAAAAAAGATAGGAAAAATACTTTAAAGATGTACTTTTTGTGTACATCAGCACCTCTCCACAGACATCACAGGAGTTATAGCCAGGATCATTTGTTTAAAGCACTGCCCATCATGTTCCAGACAACTGTTTTCCTCTTCCTCTTGAAGCCAAAGGCTGAGTTTTGTTTTGTCAGTTCATATTCTAAAGTCAGACAGTCTCTCTGACACTGCCTGAATGACTGAGGACCCAGGACACAGAGGCAAGCGCAGACCAGCATGGTTATAATGGGGAACAACCCATAACCGAACTACTGCAGGGCAAAGCTTTGTTCTTCATCAAAAAGGAGTGCTAAAAAGGGCATTCATATTTTTAATGTTCTTTAAAAGCTTACAAGAATAATCGGCCTCTGTGGTGCTCTGTAGACGTGCTAAGATGTACATGTGCTCTGGATGCCATCCAGGCATATTTATGCTTGTGCTTTTCCAGTGCTTGGTAGCCTTCAGCCTTTGGCTCTATGCTTCTGAGATTCATACTGCAGGCTTTGTTGAGATGGCTGTTTGGTGAAAGAGACTTTGTTTAGATCAAAAAAATCTTTTTATATATGAACTGTTTTATTCACACCAGAAGGTTTTCTACACCTGCCATCTCTATCCTCTGTTAGTACCTTCGGAAATGAAGGTGGCCACAGCAGGAAGGAGAGAATTGGAAAGCAAGTGAAAGTCCCATTATTTTTGCTAAGTGGCAGCTGATTTTATGAGGCTCAATTACCAGTGATTTTATGAGGCTCATTTTCCACTACCAAATTTTTGAAAGGTGCTCAATATTCCACTATTAAGCCAGGAGGAACTATGGGGTTTCAGTATAATCCAAACAGAACATTACAGCTGGCTTCAAAACATGCTGCCCTGTGGAAATAAAATGCTGGAAGGAAGAGGAGAGGAGGATAGGGTTGTTGGATTTGAGACTGTCAGCAGAAAATACTGGGATTTCTTTAAAAAGGTCACATTTTTACCTTTGTTCTGATAGGAAAGTCTTACTGAGTCTGACAAATTTGAAGCATATAAAATCATTTACAAGAACTTCTGTGCAGGAGGAAAGAGGCAGAAAGTGAGCTGAGAAAATATATCTTTTCCAACTTACTTCTTTAATGCGTCAGCCTTGTCACAGAGCCAGGTAACAGCAGTATGCCCAGTATCAAATCAGTAGGGTACCTGTGGTTGGATACAGTCGTTTTATAGAACAGTAAAGTGGTAAATAGTTCTCCAGTAAGGCAGATAATCACCAACCTTATTTCAAAATGCTGCCAAAGGGAAGTAAGGTATCGAGGTATTGAGCTCTAAATCCATCAGCCAGGGTCAAATGAACTGCAAGTGAGCAGCACTTCACAGGAAGACAATAGGAAATGCAAACAATAGCAAAAAATGGATTTGAATGCAGAATCAGCTAAACATTACCATAAAACCTCCTCATCAAGGCAAAATAAAGTCAGGCAAAGATCATCAAAGCCCAGAACCCCTCTACAGTTTTTAATTTCTTGGTGTGGTTTATGGTTAATGTCACCAGTTCCCTGGAGCTCACACACCATGCAAATCCATAATTGTTTCTTTAGACATAGTTCCCATTAATATACATTAAGTCAGCCAGTGAGCAAATATAAACCATACTTAAGTGGCCAATCATTGATCTCAAGTATTCAAGGATCATCCTTTATGGCTATCCCCATTCCTAAAATGCCTATCAAATACATGTATCTCACAGAATAATGGAAAAAAATCTATACAAATTCTAATCTACCTGAAAAAAAACCAATTTGCTTTAACTAGGCCAAACAAAATACAAAAATTGTTCCCAGCAAATATTTTCATAAGCTCTAAGTGTGAAGCTAAAGTAGCTCTATTCAAGGCTTCAGAAGGGAATAAGAGAGAATGAATGTGAAAAAGCACATGGAATACAATTTAAAGAAGCAAGCAAGCAAATCATGACCAGAGTATATCTATAAAACCTTGGCAGTTGACCTTCACTGGGTGAGAATGGTAAGTGGTTTGGAGAATCAGCATTTCATCAAGTGGCATATTTTCACCCTTATCAAAATATGACCCAGCACTTCAGGTAAAAACTGATCATGCGAGGTTTGTCCATTTGCCTACTCTCAGTGAGCGTGACAAAATATCATATTCCTAAATGAACTGTGATCTCTGCCGACTTTGATTACTTCAGATTTATTTCTGTAACTGCTAAGGGGAGGAAAATCAGAAATAAAAGTGCTCTAAACCTTTAATACCTTTTCTTTTGTTGAGAATCTATCCTGCCCCTCCCATTAGCTTATTCTGCTATGCCAAACCTCTCATGAAATTCCCCAATTTTGGCCAATTGGCTCAAGCGCTCCCCTAATATGCTCTTGCAATTGTAAGCACTCAGGGGTTCCACTAAAAGGGTGGCTGGATGCAGCTTCAGGACTAATTGTATCCTATGAGTTATAGAATTATGCACCAACAGCTAAAAGGACACAATCACAAGGTGAACTATTGTGACACACACTGTGTAATGTCATACAATCAAATGCAATGTTTAGTAAACATGAACTTCTTTGTCATTTTGTATTTATTTATACAGGTTTAAAAAAAAAATAAAGCACACATTTAAAAATATCCCTTTCTCCATTGTGTCTCCTCAGCATTGTGCAACTTCTGATGGGTAGGCAATGACTCGGTCAGTGCTTGAGGGAACGAGGTGATGAGTAGCGAGGAATATGCAGTGCCTGTTTGAATTACACCCGCAAAGAGAGGGCTACAGCCTTTCAGAGATAGCAGGAGAGAAAAGGAACAACTTGCCAGGGGTTAGCTAGGTGGGAAAACCAAATTGCTGCAGAAGTAGGAGCCTTAACTAGGTCACTGCTTAAAGGATTGCATTTTTCCGGCAATGTGTTTGCGGCCCATTGTGTCAGTAATGAACTGCAAAAGAGTTTCTAAAGCCTGGGCTCCCTTCTTGACCACAAAGCCAGAGGGAAAAGGAAAAGGGAAAAAAGTCTTCCAAGTGTGGTTGGAGATTAAGTAAAGCTCCGGCATGCCCTAAAAATAGGGAGGTGATGCTCAGCTCTGCAGAAAACCGGGCTTCTGCCAGTTTGCCCAAGGATCCACAGATTGTCCCATCAAGTCTCTGTAACGTGCAAAGGCACTGCTCCACAGACCTCCAGCAGGACTGACCCCTTCTTCTCTGGGAGTGATGACACACCTTTCCAGACAGCTCTGTCTTTCTTCAGAGAAGGATTTTCCTGGCCCCTTGCCTTCCCACACTGCCATCCTCCTTCTCTCTCCTCATTTATTCTCATTCTCATTTAGCTCACAGAAGATACTCCAGTGCAAAAAGGTGATCTCAGCCCATTCCTCTCCAGTCTAAGCCAACACAACTTCCACTGGCAAAGGAAAGCAATCTGTAACTGGCAAAACGAGCAACTTTCTGCTTTCCTCACTAAACCACAGTAACAGAGAAAGATGATCTAACCAGTGATATCCAAAATGCTGCTGAGCAAACAAGGGACAAAATGCTACCCATTTTTACAAAAAATATGCTGTGAGTCAAGTGTAAGTACAATGAGTGCTAGAATTAAATCATATGTGAGAGGTTATATCATTATTTTCTTCAGTAGTTACAGAATCATAGGTTTTTTGTGGTAGCAGCTTTGATCTGTGCTTTGAACACAAAGCAATTAGAGTGTCAAATGGCACTTCTTGGGGGAAAAGGTGTGGAAGTGATTATGAGATTTAATTGTCTTCAAATTCCAGAATCAATGTGGCACAATAAGAATTATCATGTCAAATTTCAACTCCATCTCTGTACTCTGTCACTACACATTTGCACTGTATATCTGTGTACGTATATATTTTGCACATGCAGTGTTATCCTTAGCAGACACAAGAAAGGGCTATCCCCCGTGGGCTGTCCAGGGCCAGCTCTATTCGACTTTTTCTCTACTACTAGCATGGACAGTGGAAGGATGACTATATTAATAAAATACTATCTAAGTCAGGAAGAACTGCAGAATTGCAAAAGTTGAGAACAGAAGTCAAAATGCACTTGACCCATTGGAACAATGATGTGAAATCAACAGTAAGAAATCTGGAAAAAGGCAAATCCATAGGAGAAAGAGAAATCAGTGGTGCAAACACAAGATGTGGAAGAACTGATTAAACAGCAACTCTGTGAAAGTGTATCTGAGGTTGCTCTTGGCCACTTCTTCACCATGAGTAAAAACTGGCAATTCTACAAAGCCACCACACCTAAATCTTACCCAACTTATTAAAAGAATAGCACACAGAAAAAGACATGGAAGACATATTCCTTTTCCTGTTCTCCTTGGAGCTGATGATTCTTCAGCTGAACACTGTGGGCATGACACTTGTAAAGAGTACAGAATTGAATGAGAATAAGGAATCAGGAAAATACACCTGCTGCAGGAAAGCCTACTTAAGCCTAGAATAAATGAATTTGGGGAGAACCACAGTAACCCTTTTCTTTATGAAAAGAATATATAAGGACAGGTATCAAATGTTTCTTGTGTCCCCTGAAGATGGGACAAGACAAAATCAGCTTAACTTGCAGCAAATATAATTTAATTTGCATACCCTAATTCCAAGAATAGGCATGCACTGGGAATATGCTGCCCAGGCTTTCTGTGGAGCCATCTCTAGCAGGTTTTAAAGAACAGGTTACGCAAAAAAAAAATGCTTGAAACAACCTAGATACTGATTCAGCCCTTTTTCTACAAGAATCCAGGTTTTTCTAACTCAAATATGGTATAGCGATTTAGGTTGTCCCAAAATGTCCCTTTAAATTGGCTAAGATTGGGTATTCAGAAACAGAGGCACCTAGAATTGCTTGTCGTATTACTTAATGGAAAAGCTGGATTCTTGGCCTGTACAGGCTGGGATGCGTTCAGAAAAAATGGGAGATTTATGTATCTGTAGCTAATACTTTTAAGTACAGCAATTTAAAAATTTGTAGCAATTTAGCCACAAGTAAGCAGAAGAAATGTGATGTCTTCAACTGTTTTCTGATGCACTTCAATATGTAGCTGTGAAATTCAAGCTATTTGGCTCACAGGAAAAACTCTGCCATAAAACATTCAGTAAGGATGGTCCAGGAAGAACAGAATAAGAGCAGAAAGACAAATTCATTTGCTGGATAGTCAATCATTTGAAGTTTAGGAGAAGAGAAATACCAGGCTGAAGACTTTCTTAATTTCTTTCTTGCAAATCAGTCTTTCGGCGTTTAATGAGTTCCTATCAGCCTATGCAAATAATTCACAATGAATAATTTATCTGATGATTTTTTTCTGTTTGTGGGATATCTACAAGCAAATTGGCTTCCTCTCACATATTCATTATTCAAAATTATGTTCGCGCAGCTTCAGGTGAGTGTGTTTTCACTGCAGTTGCTTTGTTCCATGTTTGAGTATTTATACCACCTGCCTCAGGCAAGTGTCCCACCAGATTCCTTTTATGCTCTGTGCAAAGATTTCTTCCTGCTTTCAACAGGCTCTGCAGGATCTCTCTCTCCACTGATGCAGTGGAGGGTGCTAACCTCCTAATCTGAGCATCTGAATTAGATGTGAGCATCTGGATTAAGTAGGCCAGTGGGAATTACTGCCACAGCCAAACTAGGGACCCTCTTGGGGTCCCACTTTCTAAATTAGCTGGTTGAAGAGAAGCAAGATTAATGACAGAAACAGAAGAAGCACTCTTCCAGGCATCCCATTTCTGCCTTTTATGTCCCCTATGTCTTCCATAATTTTGACTGAGCTGTTCTCGTTCACAGTGATCACAGACAGAATCACTTAGGTTGGAAAAAACCTTTAAGATCATTGAGTCCAACGGTGTATTTTATATATGCTTACACTTGGTTTGCACACAAGTGGCAGGAAAAGGATTATGACCTTATTCTCAAATCTCATTTTAATAGTCCCTACCTAGAGGAAACTACAACTGTACTGGAAGTTTCCCCATTTCAGATCAACAAGGATGGTAGGGTACAGTACATGGATCAACAAGAGCATCTCTCCTTCTGCTTCTTGGAACAAAGAATTAATGCATGTATTGAGAGCTTTCAATTCACCTCTGTCATGAAATTTAGGGATGCCAGACAGACCAGCTAACACAGCAGGCATTGTTTCTGTCATGTAACACACTGAGGATGCCAAACAATGTCAGAGAGCTGTCAAGGTCCTTCAGTAAGCAAATTTTGAAGAGAAAGGAAAACTTAAAGAAGACTACAGTTATTTTTCCAGATGCAGTCAGGTCTTTAGATGATTGCATTACATGGAGGTAGTTCTATAAATTTCCCTGTGACTTCAATGGAGAAAATTAAGGGGTTCAGTAACAGAATGCTATGAAGTGTTTGTGTTGCAAGCAGCACTTGATAGCAAGACCAACTGTAATAGATGTTTAATGTGCCCAGCTCCATCAAAACCAATCTTTAAACATGTCTTTTTTAATGTTTTCAGAATGGAGAATATCATATGCACCACAGAGTTTGGTTTTACAGAAACATCTTCCCTCACAAACCCACCTCATACTTCCTCTTTCACCATTTCAAACTGCTATAGAGAAAGTAATTCAAAGTTATCAAGAACACGTCTATTCACAAATGGAAAGGCTGATTTTATTTACTGCAAGACAGGCCATCTAAAACTGTTGACTGTTTGCGGCTCACCTATTAATGTAAAAATCAGAGAGCTTAAACAGTGGACATAAAAAGGAGCAAATGGAAGAACAGAAAGCATACAAAGAAAAGAGATTAACAGAATAAGGGGAAAAAGAAGCAAAGAAATAAATACAATGGGGGGGGGGAAGAAAAAACAAATCAAAATAAACCTTAGTGATGCCCTCAGTAAAAAGGATAAAACAGTGGTGAAAAAAAAATGTTTGTAAAATGTGTGGATGATATCAGATCTTGATAATTCTGAGAAAATAGAAAGTGTTGTCAAAATCCCAGTAATTGAATTTTCTCACTGAAAAACCGGTGACAGCTTTGCTTAAATGTTTAGCCGCATAAAATCAAACTGCATGTCTCTGACTGTGTATTTCTAGATGAAGCCAACGAGAATCAATAGCAAGAGCAGCATTCAAATCTATGTTATTTTCATTGCAGAAAATGTAAACACAATACTCCTTCCATACCTGCACCATTTTTCTTCGCTTTGTAGTTTCTAACACACTTCTAATATATGTCTATCTCAAAACCACTCTTGTTACCCTTCTTCTATTGATGGCTTTCAGCTGAAGAGAAGCCAGAGATGAAGAGCTCACATATTGTCTGTTCTTAATAAATAATCATTAAAAGATAGATCGGCAGCACCACAGCATTCTCCAACACTTAGTCTATTTGCCTTGAGTCAGCTGCTCTGTACTTTCTCCCTATTCTTGCATAATTGATAATACTTCTTGCATAATACCTTTTTTCTGCACAAGGTCTGCTCTTATCTGAAAAATATTGTAAGCTCATTCAAATTTCATGAATCCACACTGGGCCTAATGCAAACTAGCTAAGAAGCGGTAGGGGAAAATCAAATAAATGGTAAACTGACACCTCTCCACTACCCATCAATAGTTCTTTTGCTGTTTCTTTTAACTGCTACTCAGGCCTGCCTAGCCTCCTCTTTGCAAAGGATGCTGAAAAATTTATGAGTAGCCAGAACTTAATCATTTCACCCTCTTCAGACTTAAAACATACCACATAAAATGGGTATTCAAATGCTTTGATCATCGTACTAAGACCATGTTTCTTGAATCACTGATGTTTCCATTCATCCTCTTGATGGGTCTGAAAGAGGAACTTGCTGACAGACAAGGTAGCAATAATGTCACGTAAGAGTAGGGAAACACTTCCCTGGTGGCACCAGTTCAAAGAACTTTTGGCAGTTTAGACAAAACCTAAACATTGCTATCATAACTGAAAGAGGGTAGATTTAGATTAGATGTAAGAATTCAAAATAAGGAAGAAATTCTTATTCTTATAACACCACCACTATGAGGGTGGTGATACAGTGGAACAGGTTGCCCAGAACCTGTGGCTGCCTCATTCCTGGAAGTGTTCAAAGCCAGGCTGGATGGGGCTTTGTGCAACCTGGTCTAGTGAAATATGTCCCTGCCCATGGCATCTTTAAAGTCCTTTCCAACCCAAACCATTCTATGGTTCTATGATTCTGTAAGAACCAAAGCTGTGCCTGCAGGCAAGGTTACTGCAGGCACAGCTACCGGCAGGATGCCCAACCCCCCTGCCTGTGTTGTGGTACATGAAGAGATCAGTACATTACGCTCTGTGAATCAGCATGAGTGCAAAACCCTAAGTTTTGAAAGCACATCATAAAATATATTCAGCTTGGATCTTCAAGACCATCTTGTCAGTGCAAAAGCCTAATGATTCTTCATTTAATCATTAATCTAGATACCAGAGCCACAACAATCTGTAGGAATTGTAGGCTTCTCTAAATGCCTCATTTGGGATGGGAAGACAGATAGTATACAGTAGAATCATAGAGTCATAGAATAGGGTTAGAAAGAACCTTAAGATCACCTAGTTCCAACCTCCCTGCCATGGACAGGGACACCTCACACTAAACCATGTCACCCAAGGCTCT
>WYDI02002565.1:0-74781 GCA_009867235.2 Psittacus erithacus
GCAGGGACACCTCACACTAAACCATGCCACCCAAGGCTCTGTCCAGCCTGGCCTTGAACACTGCCAGGGATGGAGCACTCACAGCTTCCTTGGGTAACCCATTCCAGTGCCTCACCACCCTTACAATAAAGAACATCTTCCTTACATCCAGTATGAACTTCCCCTGTTTAAGTTTGAACCCATTGCCCCTTGTCCTGTCACTACACCCCCTAAGGACCAGTCCATCCCCAGTGCATACTTTGCACATAATTTCAGGCAAAGGTCAGGATTGATTTGGCTTTCCTTTATGAGTTTCACAGCCATTAAATTATACACTCAGTTTCCCTTTGTTTTGCACATAGCCCTATTTATGCTTGACTCTTTAACTATGGCTAGGTATTATGAAAGTAATATCTGAGCGTATTCTCTAATCAAATGGTCTATGTGTTCAGCTGGGATGGTGGTGAGCGGGATCCAAAATGAGAGGGCAGGTTTGGTTCAGGGTTCCATATATTCCACGTAAGTATTTTTAATTACTGGCTACTGGGAAAAGCTGACCCATATCACTGTCTCAACCAAGAAGTGGCTTCGCTGAATTATCTACTTTGACAAGATATGGTAAATTGTAAAGGGAAAGAGAAACCAAAATTCCTCAGAAGCATCATCCTGCTGATAGCATCTGCAATTAACCATTTTAGAGGATTTTCAGGGTCAGTATTACAGCTTTTATAGATTATACTCTTAAAAGCCTAGATGGGCGATAACACCAGCCTGTAGATCCTGTCCTCAGAAAAACAGCTAAAATTAAGCACTCCAGTACTGACCTTAAATCCCCTTTGAAGTTAGCTTAGAGTTCCTTCTATAGGTATGGAATATCTCTGTTCCACAATTAAATATCCATTTTAGATTTAGCACAATAGTAAAAGAGAAGACAAGGTCAGGATGAAGATCAGTTGAGAAAAAAAGGGAAAAAGAATATTATGAGAATAACTAGATTAAGGCACTCTTAAATATCCCTACAAAACTTCCTCACTGCTTTTTCTTCTAGGCAACAGAAATGGACCTGAGGCCAAAAAAGTGGTTTGAATGGCATGAAAAGTTTCTGCATATACGTGTGATGGCTCCAAAGTCAGTTATTCTGATTTATGTAGAGCATCAATGCACTTATCTGTAATCACACGTGGCCACAAGCAGCCTGTATACATCTGGGCTCTGTGCAGGGATGTGAAACTGCTATTTCTGTCATTGTTCTTATACCTGACTCACTGCCTGCTTTTAAGCACTATGTCTTAGATTCAGTTTTGTGTGAAAGGTTCCTCCTTCCCATTATCACTGTATGCAGTGAATAGGAATGGTTAGAAACACCTTTAGATTGACAAGATATTAGAAAAAGCACAAAGACTAAGTGTATATGTCTTTTTGTATGAAATACAAGCTATTCCAGAAGATAAAATTGAAACAAAATGAAAGAAAAGAAAACCAAAAACCAAATTAACAAACAAATAAAAGCTTCCTGAAAATCAAGAAACTTTCATTATCTCAAATTTGAGACTCAAGATCCATTGCCACTTATGAAGGCTAGAATCAAACCTTTTTATATGAAGGTCTAATATAAAGAATATAGAAATTATTGTGTTTTGAGCTTTATTTGTGTCTGCAAAATGGAGAAGAAGCTGGAGAGAACTTCAAGAAAATAAATAAATGCCATGAACTGATCAAAACATATGCCTCAGGTCTTTAACTGGAGTCAATTAACTCCGAGTGATTATTTTCCTTAGCTGATACACTTTTAAAAGCTATCTTTATTTTCCTACCACTACTAATAGAATTCTCCCAATTCCATCTACATTTGTCATAACCCATTTCAGCATTTCCTTGAAATGCATAAAGCATGAAGTCATATTCCCCACACTCTGCTTCCCAACAGGATGTCCTTTGAGCACATCAGCTCTGTAAATATGGTTAGCAATGCATGGTTAGTCTGCACAGCAGCACTTACTCAGAGAAAACAAAAGGAAACTCTTGTCTTGCTCATTGTTTCCTGAGAGTAGTCAAGCCCAGTGGATTCTTTTCCATCTGCTTCACTAGTTTTGTTTCCAAGTAAAAGAAGTATTTCAGATTGGGTACAAGATGTGCAGGTTCAGTTCTGGATGTGTTCATCTTTGATTGAGCCTCTTGGTTTTTGTTGGGTTTGTTTGTTTGTGGTTGGGTTTTTTCCCCCCTTGTCTGTTTTGAAAGAAGCAGCTGTGGTGTGATTCTCTCACTGATAAGGAGGAAAGGCTGTAAGGGAAAGGTAAACCATAATCCAATTATGAGGCTAAAGTGAGCAGTGATTGGTGGTCAAGGAGCAAAATAGGGGAATGTTTTTTTGAGGGGCAAACTATTCCTTCATTTCTTATTCTTCCATATAGTATGTAAATCCAAATTCAAATCTATTTACTACACTAAAAAAAGACATCAGGCGTGCATTTAACTGAGGCAAGAAGGGATTTGGGTCCTGAGCCCATGGCGGCGCATGACCACATCTGACCACAGCTCAGATCCCACCAGGCAGCAATGGAAACTTCTTGGGAGCCATTTGGAGTCGCTCCTCCTCGAAGCAGCAGGGCTGCAGTTGGGAACTCTCCTTTTGGGTCAGGACATCACCCAGGAGAACTCCTTGAGGCTGAGCCCTTCCTTTTAGGTGAGTGATCAAACATTTTGGATCAGTAGCGATAAAGTTAAGATTCAGCAGTGTAGTGACAAATCCATGTGACATCCCCAATCTGTGGTTAATGCTGGTGGAGTTGGAACAATAAATTTAGTTTAGCTTCAATTTACTGATTCCACGACAAGGAGAAGGATGGAGAGTTGATGAGTGGGCTAGCCAAGGTCAATTTACCACGACTGTGTTGCAGAGATGAGCTCACTGAAAGTAGTAAGAACAAAGACAGAGACACAATTTCTAACAGAAAATCCTAAAGCTACAGAAGGTTGGATGATGAGGAAACATTCAAGGGTTAGATGGATGCTGCTCTTAGTTTTTCCCCAAAAATTTCTTACTATCAGAGCTCAGTACCTATGGAGTCTAATCCAGTACTGCTGCTCTTCCAGTCTGTTGTTACTCTGGAATATAGAATATTATTGGTGTCAAAATCACCTTTAGCACAAAGACAAAGGAATAAATGTATACCACCTCCTCAGAGCAGTCAACATTAATCTGTTATCTTTCTGGACTCAAAGTTTCTCTTAACATGTCACCTTCATGCATAAAGTTGTCCTCCCAGTAAAGCTGTGGAGTATTTAGGATTCCCCCTGTTCTGCTGAGTCTGGTCTTTGGCCAGGGCTAACCCACCAGAGCAGGGATGATCTTATACCTTTTCTAGAGTGCCACACTGAAATCCTTAATTTGATCAATGTGTCTGGCTGCAGCTTTGCTGGAAACAGTCAATAGTAATGATGACTGCTGTGTTTGTCCAGAAGAGTAACAAAGGGATTTAGAAAAGTCTTGGATCATATGGCCTGCAGAGCTTCAGTCACTGCTCCATTAAATTAAATGTTAAATTAAATTAAGTGTTTATCTTTCACCTGAACTAGAAAGCCCAGGGCACCTGATCTCCAGTACCCTAGAGAAGCATCAATTCTGAACTAGCACAGATAGATACAAGCCATAACACATGATCCACTCTTTACAGTGTACAGACACTGCCTTTATGGACCCCAATGCTGCCTTGTTGTATTAGGCTTTGATCAGAGTTCATAGCCAGCTCTGGTTAGAAATAACAGAATCCATGTACATGACCAACTCCACCCGAGGTCATTTGAAACAAGATTAAGTCAGTTTCACCACTCACAGAACAGCTTTTTAGGTTCTTGATGGATTTTAATGCATGTATTTTATATGTTTGCTTGCTTCCAGTGTAATCATGTTTTGTTTCTATGGTATTTTGTTCTTTTTCTCATTTATGTACTTTCTTGGAAAGCTTAACTTCCATTCAGTTCAGGCTTTAGAATCAATGGAAAAGAACCGGAGAGCTGGCCTGAGTCCAGGTCGAACCAAGGATGTTCTCTGAAAAGGATTTATCATACAGCCACATTTCCAAATTATACATTATGGAGAAGTTTTCCTTCAAGTTTAAGCACTAGCAGGCAGGGTGCTATGAAGCTATAGGCCTTATTTTTTAATAGGTGTATGTCAGCTTAGATTAACCTTAAGTTTTGAAAACATGTCAAATAAACATGCAGCTTAATATGTGATGTAAGGGCAGCGTCTTTCAAAAGTCAGTATTTTACTACATGCAAGTACTCCCCTACAATAAAGAAATAAATGAAATTAAACTTGACATTGAGAAGATCCCAAAACACTTGAACTGTGTCAGGGAGAGGAAAAAAGTCTTCCCACAGCTTCTGCCTAAAACCTGATTGATCAAAGAGCCCCATTCTAATCTGTCTCAATTGTACTGCTTAGCAGACTTTGAATGAAAGCAGGAGAAAAGGAAACATGACGCCAAGGGAGAAATGAAATAAAGCAAAAGAAAGCAACCCCAAAACTTTCTTGATATTCACTCTGTGTGTCACTTTGAAGGAATTATTTATCCATTTTAGGAAGTTATTCTACTTACTAAAATGAAGAGGTTTAATAGGAACAAGAATGTTCCGAGGGCAAATTAATTTCAAGATAGATCCTCAGCAGCTCTAAATGGATGTAATTTCATGGAATTCATAGCCTGACCTCAAGCTTCCCCAGGTGAATATCTCGTCTGTTGCGTGTTTTGTGTTTTAGCAGGGTAAGTACTAAAATTAAGCCATTCTAATAAGCTTTATTTTTCTGTGATTTTCTGTTCTCACGTTGTGGCTGGTAGCTTGTTAATAGCCCAGCAACTTCAATTAATTTGTTACAAAGTCTCTTCTTATATTGCACTAGACTAAACTCCTTTAACCTTTCTCTATGACACATCTCAAAGGATATTATGCTTGCTGCTTTGCTTCTTAGCTCAAGGGCAATTATGTTCTTGCTGAGGTACTGCAACAAAAGCTGCAGAGAGTGTTCTGAGTGAGGCATAACAAGTGGCTCTCACAGCAATAATACCACCTCCTAAGAGTTATACTACTCCCTCATAGCGCACTAAATGTCATGCTCTTAATTTTCTCTTTGGGAACCATGTATTTCATGGCACATTTAAAGGACATTTCCAACATTTACCCCATTCTTTTTTTCCCCTGTTTGTGTTTCGCCTCTTTTAAGCAATTTTAATTCAACACACTGTTTCCTATCCACCTGCATGATTCAGTCTTTTCCTCATTAACTTTTTTGATATAATTTTACTATGATTAATTATTTGAATTCAGTAGTATTCAGTACACTGGTAGCTAAGTGCTGCTATGTTTGGCATATCAACAGGCAGTCCATGTTCCACAGATCTTACTGCAAAAGGAGGAAAGAAATCAAAGACTCTCGGAACTCACTATCAAGACCTGGCTGAACACCAGTCAAGCCAAAGTCGCACGTGGAGACATTAACTCATCGATTGCCTATGTGGCAGCATTCTGTGCCTTAGCTAGTAGCTTCTGTGTATACAGAGCAGTCCTCTTTTCTCATCATAAAAATAAAAAGCATAGAAAAAAAATCTATTAAATGTCAGATAACCCCCTAAATTATCATACTGTCCATCATGGACATTCCATTTGTCAATCAAATCAATCAACAGCACTTTTAGAAGTACTACACAACATATTTTCTGGAATCTCCTCCATCAGGAGAAAGAAATGGTCTCTCATTTCATGTTCCCATCTCTCTATTTTGAACAGTTTAATTAACTGACTCATTCCATAGATTTTTAACACGAATGGACAGATCCAGTAATCGATAAATTTCATTTTAGACTCCATGTCTATTAAAGGCTTTCAGTCACTCCACGAATTGTCATCTTTGCATTCTTAAAGGAACTCACTTTTTTTGACAACTGTAAAAATAACTAACCATAATCTTTTTTATGAATGCATTTTGGAGTTACTAAGGGGGTCTTCTGTGGAAACAATTTCCTCATTTCAGCAAAGTTCCATTCTTCATCTCTCTTTCCGTTTACGTTGGCTGATGGTAATTATTAAATATAGTTGCTTTTTCCTTTGTCCTCCATCTCTTAATTCCCTATAATCATTCTGAAGAGAATTCACCTTCCATTTCACTATTGTTTACTTTCCCTAGCATGAAATCACAGTATTCGTTCAGTATCCTGTTTTTCAACAATCATTATATTTTCCCTCGAAAAATAATTTCTTTGTTATTTTCACTTCCTCCCAGAGCAAACCGCATTCACAAATTATTAGATTCTGAGTTACTTTTAAATGCTTTTCATCAATCTTTTATATTCTTGTTTACATCTTGGTCTAATCACATCAGTTGTGACTCATGCTGCCTTTTTGACAATTAGGACACTGTTTATGAAACAAGTGGATTATTTACATGACAATAACTGGGAACTAATGTGCGTTTTCTTTGTAATTTGTTAGGTTTCATGAGCTATCAAAACCTTTTCCTTGACAGCTGTCTCCTCTACATGATAGAGGAAATGAGTGCTTAATATACACTGTGATTGTTTCCTGTTTGCATGCATTACAGACTAATGAAGCCACAACAAAATGAATATTCCTGAAATTATATGAAATAGAGAAAGGTCAGACATAAATTATTTTGAAAAGGGCCAAGTTGTGTTTGATCATAAGAATGATGCCTAAACTGCTAATGCAGTGAATTTAACCGTCTCATTCCTCTTTCTGCATTAGTACAATGAAGACAAACAGTGATTCCTCCTCAAAGAACTTTCAGGTCCAGGGATCAAAAATATGATACGAGAACTTAAGCAAGATCAATGGAGAAAAGGTACAGGAGTGTTTTCAATTCAAGTAAATTAACTCAAGGTCCTTTGAACATGTACTTCTGATAAGAACAGTACTTATATATAGGTTCAAATGAGCTTTTCCTGAAGTGTCTTGCAAAGATAACCATTGTTCCTGTCATGGGATTATTCTGATCTTCGGGTGCTAATGACGAGCACAAAAAGGTACAAGCCTGTCCTGCTCTTCTTTTCAGCAGACTGTAATGAGAGGGGCTCAGTCATTATGTGTTGCTGTGCTTCCTGACTACACAGAATGGTTGAAACTATAATGATTCTGAGATCTAACCATAGCAGGAAGAGTTTTCCTGATTGACCTTCACAACCACTTCCTGGAAAGCACTGTCACCCATTTCACCATGGACTTTATTGATGGTTCACTGGAAGCTGAGCCACCTTATGGGAATGCAGGAAATCAAAATGCCATTATCTGTGTACCATTGCCAGTTTTCGTTGGTATCACTGGCATGAAAGTAACTGGCAAGTTCTTCTAATTGATCCTTTATTATCTCTCAGTACCTTCAAAAGTGGTAGGGGTTGGCTTCCAGCTATACCCCTTCATTTCTTTTTCATCTAACATACATTTTTTCAAAGTCTAAGTGCCTTGCTCTTCACTGAGATTCTCAAAACTTGTTGATTTGTCCCAACGCGCTGTCTGTATGTAGCTTGGTGCTCCTGGCAGCTTTCTCATGCTAGTATGCTTTTTCTTCTCTCCGTCTCACTTAAGCATCTAAATAGGTATTTACTGGCTTCCTGTGCCTCAAAAGTGCACCCGTGACTGAGTATCTTTCCCTCCAGGCAATGATACTGTTAATAAACCTGCATTTCAAAGTATGTTAACTCTTAAGACACATGGTACATAGGTGTTTTGACAGCCCATGATGCCGCAGAGCATGATAGGATATCTTTGAAATGCTGGGCAAGCATAATGAATCTGGAAGAGGGGCAAGAGAAGTCCTTGCTGCACAAAGGGGTTTAACACCAGCATGTTCTGTCCACACACAAATTTGTTTGAAACATTTGAGGTCTGTGTTGAAAAAGCAAAACTTTAACCTCTTCCGAATTAGGTTGCCAGCTATGTTAGAACACCTGAGTCTGTATCGACAAACTGGAGTCTGATGCAGTGGTATGGGGGCAGGCTTCCTCTGCTAACCACTGTAGCAGTGGTAGATATAAAGGCAGTCAAATGACTTCTTTTACCTCCTGTCCCCCTGAGAAGACCAAGGTAAAGGCACTTTAAGTCATTTCTGCAGAACACACCTGAATCCACATGCATCTGTGCATGTGCATGTGTGTATATTCAGTGGTGAATGTCATGGCCATGTATATATCAATTTACCGAGGCAACTGCAGAGAAGAACCATGAAGGTGATGAAGGGCTTGAAGCATCTGTCATATGCAGGAGAGAGGCTGAAAGGAAGCAGGCGGCCGTGAGTCAGGATGGCCGAGCGGTCTAAGGCGCTGCGTTCAGGTCGCAGTCTCCTCCTGGAGGCGTGGGTTCGAATCCCACTTCTGACAGCTGCGTTTTGCCGCGTAGGTATCTTTTCTTTCCAGCTCACCAGCGGGGGGGTGCTGGGGGGGGAATATGCTCAAGGCAGCCTCGGCTGCAGTGATCGCGGGATGATGGAGTTTGAGATCCTCAGGACCTTGAGAACGGCACGCAGCGGTCTAACTGCCCTGGGCTTCAAGAGAGCAGACTACAGCTTCTTCAGGGAACTGCTTGGTAGTGCCAAGACTTTACCTATCAGCTGGAACTTAAAACAGTTCCACATTCATGTGTAATTTTAAGGGGAAAAAAACCAAATCAGTTCTGAAAGCCAAATTAAATATGTCAGAAAGCCTGGTTTTGAATGCAAAAACCTGTTCTGTTTATGAACACATTAAATGAAATGGCCACCAGAGGGGACATGCTGTGAACACCTCGCAGTAAATACTGCACTTCTGTACAGAGATGACAAATGTGATATAAATACACAGCCGGCTAGCAATTTAAAACATCCAGTGCCTGATGTCACTGTTGTTTGGTTTTCGTTTCTTCCTTTTAAAATGCACCCAAATGCTGGCGTTTCATAGAATTGAAAAACCATTCTTAGAGAAAAGCCATCATTGTTCTGGAAAGAACAGTTAACATTTTATTATTATCATGGTGGAAACATCCTTTTCTTCCTTCTTATACATGTTCAACTCATACGTCTCATGCTAGAATAGCTGAGCTTTTAGCAGAAAAAAATCAAAACTGAATGAGTTTTGTTTCTGCAGAAAGAACAGAAATTCACAGAAAAGAGACTGGGATGAAGGGAAAAAAACCCAAAACAAACCCAGAATTGAGAAATAACGTTTTTAATTTTTTAAATCAGGAGCTTTATGAATAAAATAATAATAAATAGTAAAATAGTAATTCCAATGGATAAATAACAAAGAAAAACACAGCCAAGTGGTTGCTGAAATCAATCTGATACGCAATCTAGCTGCCTTTGATACGAAGACACATACAAGTAAAACTGCAAGGAAACTGAAAAGAAAGTGGAAAGGTCCCCTGCAAAATGATTGCTATGCACACACCAGTAAACAGCTATCTACATATACTATAAAAAGAAGCTGAAAACTGGCATTCCAGAAATCAGCTAAAGTTTTGATAGAGAATTTATGCCCTGACTTAATGATGCTGAGTAAGCATTCCGCTGTGATCAAAGAGCAATAAAGGTGTTGGATCACATAACAGAGCATCACATAACAGCATCAGTGTTGCCCTCTAATGAACAACACATGTCTGTAGAGGTTTACTTTTTGAAATATGGGGAAAAAAATCAGGGTAACGTGGGTATGGCACTGATTCACCTCTGTATCTGTAGCTCTGCTTATTTCAGAATGAGCTATTCCAGCACTCTGTGATAAGAGTAAATAAATAAGCAAACAGCCTCCAATTCCATTGTCGCAAAATCTGTATGTAATACAAACCTAATTCTTCATGAGCATTAACAACTCTGTGGGTTTGGCCAGGGTTTTAAACGCAACCGCAGCACTAGTGCTAACCACATACTCTGTTTTATGTTTGAGCCTCAGCTTTAATTGCTCTGCTACATTTTGAAGTCAGGCAGCTTAAAACCAGGCACTGGGGGTTAGAACTGGATGATCTTAAGGTCCTTTCCAACCCTAACTTTTCTATGATTCTATATTGCTCCTTTTCCCTTTCCATCTGCCCTTACACATCCTACTTACAATGGGTAGGAGATTGTACAGTCATGCACTGAAGTACATTTTGGCAGTCAGCACCACTATGATGGGCTACCACATCACATCCTTGGATATACATTTTTATCTGCACCTTAAGGGGAGTAATTTTCCAAGCCATTGTTCAAAACCATGATGCAGCTAAGCTCTCTTTCTTATGCTGTGATAATATTCCCTGTGCCATCATTGCATCAAAGAGCCTTTTTGTTTCCCGGGGAAGAAAGCAGCAGCTGAGCATGAATGAGTTGTTTGTGTGTGAATCCAAATGGCTGATCATTGTATGGCTGTAATCAGCTCACGGCTGGCAGCTGCTGGGTGATGTCACACATAGTCTTGGTTGACATCATGCAATCAGCCAGGAGCAATTGTGCTGCCAGGCAGCCCACTGATGCTCAAAGAGAAATGCAATTGATCATTGCCCTGCAGAAAGGCTACGCTTGAAAAACGCTGGCTCTACTGAATGAGCAGCAGCAGGTCTGACTTCAGGTTGAAGATCATCCCTGGCAGTGTTAAAGGCCAGGTTAGATGGAGCCTTGGGTGACATGGTTTAGTGTGTGGTGTTGCTGCCCATGGCACGGGGTTGCACTAGATGATCAAAAGGTCCTTTCCAACCCAAACATTCTATGAGTCTATGATCCTATGAAGATGAAAAATAACCTCTCAACTGGATTCCCTGTTCATAAAGTTTGCCAGATAACAGAGGCAGATAATTTTGACTGCCTGCAGAGCTACTTTGCTGAATTCCTCCTCTAGTTCTCTTGTTTCTGGAACTTCCTAATGCCATCTCCTTGATGCAGCTCATGTGTACAGAGGCTGTTTGAGTTGCCAGTCAGATCCCAGGCTCAGTTGTTTATTCTTGGTCTATTTGAAAAGGAGTGAGTCAACTGAGACTCATTTGCTCTGGACCACCTCCATTCCATTCCTGCTGTGAATGCTGTCATCAATGGGGCCACTGCTCCCATTCATCTTGCCATAGTTAAGACTCAGGCTTTGCTAACAAAACACCTTTAATTTATGGAGTAGGCTTCTGCAGGACTTGAGGGCAGCATGTGCAGCAGAGCCTTCACAGCTAAGGGCAAGAGCAATCTGATCTTCCCAGGATTTTCACTGACCCCTCATAACTGCTCACAGCAGTGAAAAGCAGCAATCCACCTCCTGTCAGTCAAAGGCTTCTTGAAAGGAGAAAAGAAAACAGCTATTGAACAGCATAAGGCACACGTGTGGGACAGAGAACCTTTTTCGTAGGGTCTGCGCAAGGGCTTCTCTAACCCAATACTTGGTCACCTGAATTGTGGTGAAACACCTTAATTGTCTGAACGGAGTAGTAGCTCTAAGGTGCGTTAGAAAAGCTCCTCAGACTATGTTAGAAAAAGCCTCTCCATAAGAAATGTAGCAAGAGATAATGATGGGCTGTGCCATTCAAGCAAATTCTTCCTGCTATCAGGATAAGAAGAGGCACAGCCCTTTTTTCACCAGAAAACAGTAAAAATAAGATTCCCCATTTTCTACCCTGAGAACTGCCTGAAGGTCTCTGTGAAGGAAAGGCTTTACTTACCTCTGTTGTTTGAAGTTAGGCTTGGCATTCAGCAGGAAGTTTAGGAATCTCTAGGGAGTTTATATATACTAATCATGGTTAAGATTCATCTCCAAACTAAAACCTTAAATCCTGGTATGAATATATTGCTATCTACATCTGAGCAAGGTGTTCATGCTTCCATTATAGTCAGGGAAGACCAAGGATTCTCCTGTGTTGAAAATCACAGGCAGTGATGACTGTTTTAAATTCTTCATAGCATTTGATTTGGTTTTGTTGGGTTAATAGTTATTCACATTCTCTTCTCAAATGAGAGCTAGAGTCCAGGCAGGATGCAGAGAAACCAAAATGGCACTAGGCATCTGTGTTTGGAAAGCCAGCTCCAGTCCCATGTGTCCAGCAAAACTCAGAGCTATTGACTACCAGTAAGAATAGGTTATTCCCCAGGAAAATAATAGGTTAAAGCATTTGATCTCCAATTTTTTCTTGAACAAACATAAGGTGATCCAGGGATGCCAAAAGAAACCCACAAGACACAAAAGCTGTGATCTTTCCACTGCCAACAATTACTAATCAGGAGCATCCCAGTCACAGTTAAATATGCTCCAAATATCATATTATGTTAATGTATTAATGACATGTAAATGCTTTCAGAATAAACTATACTCATGCAAATTTGTTGGCTTTGAACTTATTTTATTCTGACAGAGCAGTATATTTGATCTGGGCACAAAGCAAATCAACTTTTTCAGAACTCATTAGTATATGTGAACATCAGGCAAAGGTGACAAATCAGTTTGGTAGTCTTCCATTATTTTAGACTAAAAAGCCAGTAGTTTGGTTGATTTGGGATGCGTGGTGCAAAGCACACTGGGGTCTTTGAGAGTTCTGCCAGGAACTAGAAAGGAATTTAGGTCAGATCCTTGGACACAGTGCCTAATGCACAGACAAAACACAGAATAAAGTTTAGACTCGAACTCTGTTAATAGGTATGTGGAATTACCAGCTGGAACAGGCTCAGTGGTATTAGGTCATTTAATTGTCCCTTTGTGTAACACTCACTGTAGGTTTGTTCCCTTCAGTATAACAAGTCTCTGGTGCTTTATTTTAATTGTTCATAAATTTCAGAGATGCAGTTATTAACCCGGTCTATTAAATATAATCTACTACTTCCTTCCACCCAACTGGAAACAAAGAAGAAGAAACTTCAGTCAAGTGCATTATTAGCCAGTACTTACAACTAATCCCCTATTTGCTACATCTTAAGGACTCTATTCACAAATATTTGGTTATGCAGTCAGATCTTATTTTTTTCATTATTCTTGTAGAATATATTTATTCATATACAGTGAAAAATTATATCACAATATCTGGTACCAAACGTGTGTTGGGGAATGAAATAAAGCAACACAATTTACATTGGCAAGAAAACGTATTTGATTTACTTTTGTTGTTGATGCACAGGCGCTGATGCCTATTTGAGGCTCCTTATATGTGTGAAATAATAGATAAGAAGAGGGCTAGAGGAAATAATACCAAAATTGCCAGAAATTGCTGTCACCCAATTACAAATAGCTGAGATTTGGAGCAGTACGACGGTTGACCTCATGTATTTAAAGTGAATGACAATATTCCAAGTCTTTCAGTAAGGCTGGGAGAAAAATTAAATGATCCAAAATCAAGCAGTAGGATACCTTTGCATTAATTTGGGCCAGCCAAATATCTCATGTATGCCGCTCAGCAGAGCTCACTGAAGCAGTCCCTGAGCTACCAGTGACCTGAAGTAACACGTTCAAAAGAAGCAATGCAATATATCTTGCGGAAATACACAGCTCTTCTTGACATCTGTTAAGCTATA
Source organism: Psittacus erithacus (assembly GCA_009867235.2). Taxonomy (NCBI): domain Eukaryota; kingdom Metazoa; phylum Chordata; class Aves; order Psittaciformes; family Psittacidae; genus Psittacus; species Psittacus erithacus. Next base: position 13,475 of record WYDI02002565.1, read on the forward strand.
CTGAGACATCACACAGCTCAAGGACTCTTAAGAGAGATGATTCCTTTGGATTGCACTGTTCTGAGCCAAATCTACCTTCAGATGCAGTGTCAAGCCAGATGTCCCCATATCACCCTCTACCACAAAATACCAACATGTCTAAAGTCACTGTTACCTGCTACTCTTCTCTGGATTACTTACTTCATCTTTGCTGTGTGATGACTTGCACAGTAAAATACGTAATCCTTACTTTCTTCCAAATAAATGAGTAAAGCTCCTAATTGTGTCAGGACTTAAGGCAAATTTCTAAAGTTCAGGACCAAAACTTATCTTGGTTTTTCCTGCATCCTGTTTTCAGGCAAATTGCAAGCTGTTTTGGGCATATGCTTTCTTCCATCAAGATGGCATGTCCCACAAGGCAGCATGCTTGTGTAAGCATATCTTCCAACAATTATGTGACTAATAAAAATAAGAGAAGAATAATGACAGGAATCATATCTCTATCTCTTTCCTTGTTAGCTCTTCCACCTCCTTACAAGTTCTATGTGATGTTTTTAAATGAAAGAATTTTAGACAAAGAAGATAAGGCTAATGAACCTTACTTCAACTGTTCAAGAAAGCCTTGGGCCAATAGAATGTGATCCTCATGGGTAACTTCAATTACCAAGATATTTGTTGGGAAAACAACATGGTGGCTCTTGTAAATCCTGATTTATTATCCTGCTGACTAGGCCAATTTGTCATGAATGACTGATGTAGAACACTTAATGTATCACTGCCAGAGGTGTTAGCAAAGTGGTTTTAATATGATGTTGTAAAAGTGTGACTTAACGAAGTTCAACTGCAAGGTTTACTCTAGTACTTACTAGATGGATGAAGCATACAAAATGGAATTGGAATCAAAATGGAATTAGAATCAAACTAGAATGATTTATACAGAGACCAGAGACACTAAATGGTAAGGAAGATGCTCCTGTTGAATTACAAGGTTCAAAATAGACACCCTTACTTTCTTAACTCCTCCTCAGAGAAGAGTCTATATGGCCTGGATCTAGACTTGGTCAATGGTTTATGTCTAAAGGATTATATATGCAAAGTTTATAAGAATTAAGATTGAGTACCAATTTAATTAGCATTTATTCAGCATACTATCAGTCACAAGGAATTTCAAACCTTCAGAGACCTCCCAGTTCTGGAGAAGATCACTGCCATGCAGCATGTCTCATGTCTCCCCCAACGAATTGCATTTTACTGCACCTCTTAAAAGGAGGAAGGGATAGAAGAAATTAAAAGCACATATCTGAATTTTTTCCAACTCTGTGAATTATCAGTCTTTGAACGAAAATCCGCAGCATGATTTGAAAACCTGTTCTTTATTATAAACTGTGGGAAATGGCTGGTTCTTTACAATCTTATGATTTTATCTCAAATGAAGACAAAATAACAGCAATAATTAGAACAATTTTAGGTACCAAATTCATAATTTCTAAATAACATTCCTTCACCTCTAATTCTAGCAGATTATTCAGAATGTTTATTTATATATATATATGGCAACTTCGTTGAGAAATCCAGCCAAGTTCAGTGATTAAAGTCATGTAATAGAGGTATGGCATTCATGCCTTCATATCTGAGGTTACATCAGCATTTTCACTAAAAGCTCCTTAAGAAATTACTGCAGAACTATCTTTAGTTTGTCCTAAATGTAAATGCCTTTTAAATGTTTAAGATATTTTTAAATCATATTAGTTTAAGAAATTAATGTGGTCTTTCACACCCCTGCAGCATAAAAGCATATTTCCATCTTCTATGTTCCTAAAGTCATTTTACTTTTCTGCCTCAGGTTATAATGTCATGAGCTCTGAAAACTCAGGATAACAACCTTTTTTCTCAGACACTGACATTGCCATCTCACTAGCATTTGATTTCAGACAAAGAATGCTCATTTGAAGAGAATGTCTCAAGATACCCCTCAATACGCTTAGGTTCATATCAATATGTTTTGGTTCATATCAGAGGGTTGCACATTACATTCTTTTTAGATGAAACTAAATTGGAAGATCTGCTTTAGGACAATTTTCAAGCCACAGACACATATTCAGTCCATGAATTAATGTCAAGACAGATTTATATAAAAAATTTTAAAAACAGGCTTTGTGGATCTTAAACTACCTTCAAAAACTGTTTCACTTTCCAGACTTTCCTCTGCTGCACCACTCGTTAACATGGAACCAGTCCTTGGACAAAAGCACACAATATACAAAAGATTCTTATCTAACACTGTTTTCCTCTTGAAAGCCAATGGGCATCTTGCTATTTCATATCATGCTGTCTGATTTTATCAGCTCTAGGGATACTGCTGAACTCCCAAAATTAGATCAATACATATAAAGGACCATATAGTGTTCCATTTAATTCAATAAACTCTTTACCATTGATTTTCATGAATACTAAACAAGACTTCAACATGAGAATATTGTTGATTTCTCATTTAAATTTTAGTGAATGATTAAAAATAGAGAAACCGAACTGAAGGAAAACCAACTGACAGCATAGTGCCTTGTTTCATGTAAAAAATCAATTTAACCGGGTCAAAGAGAATCCAGATAATCTGAATATTAAAAATGTATGAGTATTAACCTTTGTTAGAAAGTGACTACAAGATAAAGTCATTTGTTGGAAGAATAAAAGCAGAACAGCAGGGGTCTGCATAAAATCTTCCTTTAGGAAAGTACTTAACCAACAGCTCTATTTTCAGCTCATGTTTAATCCTTTTGAGGTCAGTGGCTTAAATCTCTCCCTCAGTAAGGAACGAATTCTGACTTAGGGCCTAACTGCCTTAATTCCGTGACTAGTTCTGGCTTAGGCCAAAACCCACAACAGACAATATAAGCATTTTCCAGAAGTATCCCCACATTTGGACAAGGCAAAAGATAGAGCTAATCTGCTTATTTATTATTCAGAGGGTTTCGCTCCTCTAAAACCAGAAACATGAGATGGAGGCAGATACATTAACAAACTAGAATGTCTAAAATACACAGACTATTGAATCAGATAATGGAGGTGGAATGCAGATAGCGCACATCAGAACAAAAATACTGTGTAATATGGTGTAATGTTTTATGAAATAGACGATTTGTGGGCAGAAAAAGAATGATGAAGGGAAAATGAGTAATCTAAAGACTCTCTCGTATTGCCTATAGGACCAAATCCTCTACCTGTTTGTCAGTAAAACACAGCAGTGGCCAAGCACTTTGGCTGAAATTTAAAAGATACGAAAAACTATGTCCATTAAGACACATATCAGAAGGTCAGGAGTTTACAATGTTGTTGCCCTCATTCATTTACTCTTTTCATGCTGGGCCTGCTCTTGGAATTGATTGCTTTTGCTTGGTTTGTCTCTTGGGAAAACTTCAGATATTTAATTTTTGAAGACAAAACCCAAGAGTTTTGAGGGAATAGTTACATATTTTAGGACATGAGGGCATTTCTGGAGGAATCTGTGCTTTAAAGCATCAAATCAGAAGGTCAGATGACTACATGAGTAAGCATTGCACATAGTCAGGCCTAAAGCAGCCCAACTACTTACAAATGCTAGCCTGCAGAATTCCAGAGAAATAATTGAACCTACCCTTTTGAAACAAGCAGGGAGAAAAATGATCTGCTCATGCTGTTTAGTGGTTCCAATGTTCATAGGATTACTCAAGCAGGTACCACTCAGTTTACAAGTGATAGGTGTGACGTAGTATTAATGTATATCCCTGACCTTCTAGCTGTGCACACTGGAAACAACAATTTATGGAGCTGTGTATTTTAAGCTACCTGTCTGGCAGCATTCAGTGTGATGCTGAAGGAGAATCCATGTACATCTATCCAAACAAAAATTCTACTGAAAAATATTGCTTCTGGGCAGGCATCTCAAGTCTTGACTTATACCTTTATTTGGCTAAGTACATAACAGTACTTTTGTGGGTTCTTGAGTTATACTACGTACTGTTAGGACTCTGCTAACAAGCTATATTATCTCATAGAAGAATCTGATTGTTATTCAAAATGAGAATTAATTCTGTAAAGGCACCTATTTCTACCAGACCATTCATAAAAACCTGTAGACATTAGTGAGTTTTCTACTATTCTCTAAGAGTTTGAAGGGTTTTTTCTTTCATACATCTTTGTAAAACCCTATCAAAATGATCTCTGCCTATTTCTGCAGGACATTCATTTGGAGACCAATTTTCACCTATTCAAAAAGGACCAGAGGTAGATTGCTTGCCCTTCAAATTAAGTACGAATTAAGTGAATTAATGATCTTAAGGTCTTTTCTAACCCTAACTATTCTATGATTCTAAGTGGCTAAGGGCAGAGGAGGAATTTTGTTAGAGACATGAATATGCTGTAAATCCAGTCCACCTTCCACTGTAATGTGTGATAAGGAAACTTCCAATAATAAACTAATGTATGAAACAGAATCTTTAGTATAGAACATCAGCTGAAAGAGTTGTTAAGACAATTTAGCTGCTTCACGGTGACAGATGTAAAAATCAAAAACAACCCCCCCCCCAACCCAAAATTCTTTGTAATTAGAAAAAAAGGGGTTGGGGAATGAAGAATAAAACCAGAAGAAAAGGCAGAACTGAAATATAAATCATTGTAATGTGAGCAGGAGAGGAGGTATTAGTAGTTGAAGTAATGCCTCAGCGGCAGACAAATGAGCGGTGGAGCTGCTTTATGCCTCTGAGGCCACCTTGCAAGGTAAAAAATGTTCCCACACTAAGCATTTCACCAAGAGGAATAGCAGATGGCCTCTTTCTTACCCTGTCCAGAACACTGTAATTTGCTTGGTGAAAGGATGACTGAAGACGTATTACTACCTGGTTCCTGTAGGTTGCTTCGGAGACAGCTGCTGCTGTTTTCCTAAGAGAAGAAAATGGCCTGCTGGTGGATTGTCAATCATCTTGGGTTATAAGGTTGCAAAGACAGAGTCAGCATCATACATTCTGAACCTCAGTCACAGCATGAGTAACCATTGCTCTGTTCCTGTTTAGATGCACTGATCTTACTCAGCACAGATTTATTGGGTATCTTGCCTGCCAGATCCTTTTCATCCATATGTGACTCCCAGTGCCTCACACATGCATTGATACATGGTGTGCTACCCCTGGATGATGATAGATACAAACAGAAGTACCAAAACAGTTTTTCTTCCTTCCTCTGAGGACAAGGATCTGCCTCTCTTTATTATTAATCAGAGGGAGCATCCGTCAAGCAGTGGCTACAGAAACTAGCTTGAGCCCTTTAACTCAATATACCTTATAACAATTCAGATGGGGAGGAGAAATAAAACACTGAACGGTTAACTTTGTCTTGTGTGTCATGTACACGATACCATTATTCTCCCCATTCTTTTCTCTGTTTTATGTATATTCAGGCCAGGACTCACTACCAACGCCCAGAGTGAAATTAGATCCTTCCCTCCCACTCTTCTCTTTAATGCTTACAAATAGCCATAATCTTGTCTTACAAAAAAAAGAGTATTTAGTCTTTTTGGGAGACTATAGGATAAGAGAGTTATTCATAGGCAGGTAGAGTTAGTAAGCAATGATTGTTACTGTGGAGGGCTTGGGAGATTTAAACTAAAACTGCTTGGTCAGTCTCGTGTCAGTGCCCTGCAAGATCATGGAACAGATCCTTTTGGAAACTACGTAAAGCACAAGAAAAATAAAGAGGTGATTGATAACAGCCAATATGGCTTCACTAAGGGAAAATTGTGCCTAACAAATTCGGTGGCCTTGTATGATGTGGTTACATCATTGGTGGATAACTGAAGAGCAACAGATGTTACCTACCTGGATTTGTACAAAGCATTTGACACTATCCCACACAATATCCTTCTCTGCAAACCGGAGAGGCATGAATTTGATGGGTAGATGCCTCAGTGGATAAGGAATTGACTGGATGGTCATGTGCAAAAAAAGCTGCTGTCAACAGCTCCATGTCCAAGTGGAGATTAGTGACGAATTGTGTCCCTCAGTAGTTGGTATTGGAACCGGCCCTGCTTAGTATCTCTTTTGGTAACATGGACAGTGGGATTGAGTGCACTCACAGCAAGTTTGCTGATGACACCAAGCTGTGTGGTACAGTTGATACGCTGGAGGGAAGGAATGCCATCCAGAGGGACCTTGACACGCTTGTGAGGTGGGCTGATTCCAACCTTATGGAGTTTAACCATGCCAAGTGCAAGGTCCTACACCTAAGTAAGGCAATCCCAAGCACAAACACAGGCTGGGCAGAGAACGGATTTAGAGCAGCCCTGAAGAGAAGGACTTGGGGGTGTTAACTCACAAAAAACTCAACATGAGCAGTGTTGCGCTTGCAGTCCAGAAAGCCAAGAAGTGTGACCAGCAGGTCAAGGGAGCTGATTTTGCACCTCTACTCTTTTGAGATGCCACCTGCAGTGCTGTGTTCTTATCTGGGGCCTATAACCCAACATAGCACATGGATCTGTCAATCGAGTCCAGAGGACGGTCCTGAAGATGATCAAAGGGCTGGAGCACATCTTCTATGAAGATAGACTGAGAGTAGACTTTCTACCAGCCTTCTAGTACCTGAAGGGGGCTACAAGAAATCTGGGGAGGGACTTTTTACGAGGATGTGTAGTGACAGGACAAGGGGAAATGGCTTTAAAATGAAAAAGGGGAGATTTATATCAGATATAAGGAAGAAATTTTTCACTATGAGGGCGGTGAGGCCCTGGCACAGGTTGCCCAGAGGAGCTGCGGCTGCCCCATCCCTGACAGTGTTCAAGACCAGGTTGGAGGGGGCTTTGAGCAACCTGGCCTACTGGAAGGTGTCCCTGCCCGTGCTCCTTGAGATCCTTTCCAACCCAAACCATACTATAATTCTATTCAAAAATACTGCTTTCAGATAATGCTTTTTATACAATTTTCTCTCTTATATTTTTTTTATTTAGAACCCCAGGAAATTCACTGAGAAAAGATCTCCTGTTTTTCCTCTTCCCTTAGTTAAAAGAAAAACAAAACCAAAGAAATCAAACAGCACACGCTTGACTGACTAAAGCATATTCAAGAAAACAAACAATAATGAAACTGCATAGGAAAAAAATGAAGCTTCAGGTAGCTTAGTGTAGGAGCTCATCTCCTGACTACGAGATGCCTGGCTCAAATCCTGGTGTTTATGTACTACAAAGCTAAAGTTAATTGTGATGAATCCCATTGTGGGTTCTTGGTAGCACAAGATCTTTTAATGAGGGCCCAGCTTATGCAGTATTATCTGCTTGATTTACTAAGTAGAAACAGTATGAAGGAAATTTGGATGAACAGGGAGAAAGAAAACTAAGGAGTAGTTTTATTAGTACATTCCTAGTAATACACAGAGGGCTGGAGCTCATTTCAACAGCTTTCTGAGAACATTTTTCCCACTTTTTTTTCATTTACCAGGTACTGTGGATTGCAGGATACCATCATGCATCCTTACACTTACAAACTATCCACCACTTACAAACAAGATTAATTCAATGTATCAGGCATTTTGGAGGGGCACAGTAATCTTAAGTCATCAATAGAGGAAGGTGGAATAAAATTCCCCTTCTGAAAAGGACTATGATGTCTGTAATCTTCTGGACGATTATTTCTGCCATTTACTTGAAAGGCAAGTTGGAGTGACTGAAATTTTCATTCAGGTATCTATGTTTAAGTTATACAGATAAATCTTGGAAACAGACATGAAGACACTGTGAGAGTCCTGCTTGTCTACATCTGCATTTAAGGGCAAGGAGAAAGGTTTCATGATATTGCCTTCTTGACCTTATCCATCCATGAAGGAAGAGTTGGAATACAGTCCCCAAAGACTGTAACTACTTGAGATGTCTCCTTTGTTCAACCTTCAGGGTTTCTAGGACAACATCCCCTCAACATGACATTTTAAGGAATAGCAATGAAAGTCCATCCATCTGACTTTATTGACTTTTAGGGGCTTGTGTCAGGAAGACAAAGGTATTTCATGAAAAAAACATTTCTGTGGAAGCAGCGGTAAAGTTTAAAACTATGAAACCACAAAACTACACAAAACTTGCGCCACATTGTAAGTTACAGCTAATTCACAGAATCAAAAAAGCATAAAGGTTGGAAGAGACCTCTTGAGATCAATAATCCCAACTCTGCTCAAGCAGGATCAGGTAAAGCAGATTGTGGAACAGCATCCAGTTGTGTTTTAAAATACCTTCAATGATGAAAACTCTGCACTGTTTCTGGACAATCTGTGATAGTGCTGACATCCTCTTGTGGTTCAGATGTAATTCCATGTGTTTTGGTTGGTTGGGGCTTTTTTAAGTAATTCTTTCTTGGTCCTTCCAGGAAAAGTCTGTCTCCCTCACCTTCTCTTCCTCTAATTAGGTGTTTGTACAGAGGGATAAAACCTTACTGAGCCTTCTCCAGGCTAAACAGTCCCAACCCTCTCAGCCTTTCCTCATATGAAAGGTGTTCCAATCCCCAATCCCTCAGTCACCTCAGCCTCTAGGGGATTTTGCTATTGGGTTGGGGGTTGGTTGTTTGTTTGATTTTCTAAGACACACAATCAATCATGAAACGCCATCAGCAGGAAATGATGGGTCCCTGTGGTAATGCATGCAACATTTATGTCTGTGGGTGCATATATGGTACCACTAAGAATTTAGACTTGAGACCTGAGAGGAAAAAGTCCATTTATTTATTATTTATTTACTTCAAAGTCTGGCTGGTACAGCTTGGCCTTGTCTCTGCTCACCTGTTTTCTGACCTTCCCAGTTTTCTGACAGTTTCCTTAGACAAAAGGTGTAGTTTGATGTACTCAAAGAAACCACTGCTTTTCAAGAGAAGGTTGATTTTCTTTCAGGTAAGACCTGGCAACTGACTGAATGTACAGCTTTCAGTGAAAAGGGTCAGGTGGAATAACTTATCAGCTGAGGAGTGGGAATCTGAGAGGAGAAAACCTCCAAACATGTATTTAGTTGCTTGTGATCCTCTAAAAATATGCACAGTTCTTCATATTGAATGTTTGGGATTTTTTTAGGCTGGTTAACCTTCATCTACTGATTCACTGAGAAAAAAACCTCTTTCTGTAGAAAGGAATATCCATTTCTTTATCCTTAGGGACATTTATACCAAGTTCTCTATGAACGAATTTTGAGTCAAAACCAAATATATTCAGAAGAATGGCCTCTCCACCTGCGCAGTACATTGCACTACTTGTGATTACTCTGGACAGGAATCACAGAATCATAGAATGGTTTGGGCTGGAAAAGACTTTAGGACCATCCAGTTCCAACCCCCTGCCACGGACAGGGACACCACACACTAGACCATGTCCCCCACGGGCCTGTCCAGCCTGGCCTCCAGGGATGGAGTATTTACCACTTCTTTGGGCAGCCTGTTCCAGCGCCTCACCACCCAAACAGTAAAGAACTTCTTTCTTATATCTAACCTGAACTTCCCATTTCAGTTTGAACCCCTCACCCTTTCTCCTATCACTACAGTCCCTAATGATGAGTCCTTCCTCAGCATCCTTATAGGCCCCCCTCGGATACTGGAAGGCTGCTATGAGGTCTCCACGCAGCCTTCTCCTCTCCAGGCTGAACAGCCCCAACGCTCTCAGCCTATCTTCATATGGGAGGTGTTCCAGTCCCCTGATCATCCTCGTGGCCTCCTCTGGACTTGTTCCAACTGTACCATGACCTTCTTATGTTGAGGACGCTAGAACTCAGGAAATCATCTTGGCTTTTATTCATCATGTGCATATAACTGTCATGGTTCTAACCATGTACAAACTCAATAATATACCTATGCACTTTAATGAATAAATGTCTTCCTGTTAGATATGAAGAATAGTTGTAACCTTTAATGTGTGAATGCTGTTATTACTGGATGCATGCATCATGGAAAACTCAGATTAAGTTATTTAATTAAATTAGTTAATGAGCAAATATTAATTATCATCAATTCATTTACTCTGAGACTAACTGTACATATGCAAAACCACCTTAAAAGAAAACTAATTCTTTGGAGGAAAAAAGTAAATTATGCTTTTGCTAATAGAGTTTGCCATATTGTCTCAAGCAAGGCTAAATTGCAGCAAGAGAGTAAGCCAGAGAGTAAATATGATTTGTGGTTTCTTTTATTAGTGTTCAAAGATTATCCTGTTAGGAGGAAAGTATTTGGTAGGGAAAATGGATCCTGTTAATTTATCTTTGTTTATAAAACATTAAAGATGATGTTTATATCATATACTAACATACCATCCGTAAGACGGAAGAGCCAGATGCTCATGTTATGCTTTTAGCTGTGATTATTTGCTCTTAAAGCCTCTTATGCATTTTTACTTTTATGGAAGGTGACAATTAAGATTCAATTATAAGTTTATTCTGGATTGTCTTTATCTCCTTTGTTTTAAATTAAAGGCTTTTTTTTTTTTTCCCCTGTAAAAAAATGTATATTGCTTTCTTAATTTGCTGTGCCATCTGTGTCACCGCACATTGCCCTCCTAATTTGCATTCTTCAGGGATGGAATCTGATCTCTGCTGAAGCTAGTGGTCATTTGGCAACTCTCACAGAGCAAGTCACTTAGCATAGGGATACAAAGGACATCTCCTGCAGAAATGGGCATAAATACACATACAAGGCAAGGTGAGGTGCATCAGCATGCCTACTCCAACACTGTAATAGGATGGCTGTGGCGAACTGAAGTAGTCTGTATTTTCTAGTCCAGTTCAACATCAAGCAGTTTCATTTCTCTTTTCATCAGCCTTGCAATCGAATGCTAAACCCAAAGGGTGAACTGTGCACTCTTATTGACAAACCAGTGCCTCTGATTGTCGCACACTGCAGTTATTTGTAAAATGAATGTACTTAAGCATCACCAAGCTTGCTCCTTCAGGTTTTATTCTAGGAGTAGCATTGTCGCTCTTGACAAGTAAGCATAGCTTGAGATTTGTTGGAAAAATAGAATTGCAAAAAATAAGAAAAGATTAAATGAGTGATAATGATTTCTTCTCACTGGATAGTACCAGACCCTTCAGTTTGAACTCAACTATACAAATGAGTGATTCAGCTGAGGCCAGGAGAGCTTGTGGCAGGCAAGAAGCAGGAATGGATGCAGAAAGCATCTTTTGTGTCAAACACCGATGTAGCTTGAGAGGTTCCCTATTTCTGAGGCTATGGAAATGCTGCATCACCTGGTTTGTGTGGCAAATGTCAACACAGGGTTCAGAATCTCTAATGAGATTGAAAGGAGTACGTGGGAAAAAGAGAGTGGAAACATCTTCAACATATCAGAAAAAGGTAATCTGATATTATCTATTATTATTATTATTATTATTATTATTATTATTATTATTAACATAGCCCTAGTTAAAAGTAGAAGTATATAAAAGACTGGAGAACTCTGTAAGGGAATGGAAGGTAGCTTTTCAGCCATACAACCAGTAAAGGAGCAGAATATATCCTATGGTAAAACCTATTTGTTAAAGCCAATAGCAAAAAAAATTAATCGGCCATCTGCAAATAGCTGTATCAAATCATCAAAACCATTGCTCTGATTTCCTGCCATTGGCACAACCATTTTAGATTCATATTGCAATTGGAAGTGGATGTGAAACTCCACTTCCCTGAAACTCCTCTTGACATGCTGCAGGACCAGGGAAATTGTCCTTGATCACATTGCACTCTGATTGTCAGTGCTTGCAGTATTGCCGTCATATTGATGAGGCTGGGAAAAGAGGAAGAAAATTAGAACTCATACAGACCTGGGAATAAAATTAAACAGATTAACTTTTTGATATATTTTTTTTCTGGCTCCAAGTAAAATTTTTATCTGAAGAGGAAAAACACATTAAATTAAACTTAGGTAAACCTTTAGCTGCTCTGAGTGTTCATAACCTTTCCTTAAAAAGCTCTGTGCTGTCCATTTGTGCACAAATGCACTTGAGTTGATTTTAATTAAAAAGCAGTTTTAATAACTCGCTTATACTGTTTGAAAAAATAATTGGTTTTCCAATAAGATATTCATGTATTAAACTTACGGTTTTATTAAAATGAGTGTATCAAGCCTGGAACAACTTTCACTTAATTCTCCAACATCTTTTAGAGCCAGATCTTCTGATTACTCAGGTTTCCAAAGCCATTCAATTTTAAGGAAATGTTTGTGACAAGTTCACAGAATGGAGAGCTCAGCTAGTTTCTCGTCTATTTAATATACAGCAATTTTCTTAGACATGAAAGTGTTATTTGCACTACTGCAACAACCAGTGCAGTAGTACTGGAGCACTAAGACTCTCTCCCAGGACTGAAAATGAACATTTCTCCAAAGTCTCTCTTTTTGTTTTATGCAACAGAATACTGAGTGGGATGATGGATTTATTCAAAGATTGTCTCAGAAACTGAAGCCAGTCATCCAGGCAAACGGCTGACAGGGAAAAGGAGTGAGAGGCAGTGTTGTAAGAAAGACTGAACTCCTGTTATTCTAGTTCCATCCCTCAGGATCTCATGAGTTCCTACCTTCCTCATCTTCATGCCACAGCGCTGCTCTGAACCCAGCTCATACCACAATGCTGCTGCCTCCACAGTACAGACATTCAGGGCAGAAAAGAGATGGAGTATCGGCTCTCCAGAGTGGTCAAAAGCATCAGAATGGCTGTGCTCTTGGTGCAGAAGAAGGTGGCAAAGGATGGGAGAGACGTAGAGGATGGAAATAGGAGATCCCTTTATTGAGAGATAAATGACACACATCTACTTAACATGCAGAGGACTGTCTTATTTCTTAGTGACCTCAGTGCAAGTAGAAATCTAGGGAATCTTACAGCACATTTTAGTGTGTAGAAGTTTAGTCAACAACAATGGGTATTTTTGAAGCATGAACTCCTGCCAAGCCCTTCAACAATTCCTCCTTTCCCTAATGGAGAAGAAAACGTATTTTCGGGCTTCACATATCATCAGGCTGAAAATCTATCCCACCATGCCTAAGAGAATGTAACATGGCTTTAAAATCTTGAATCCTGAGATTCTGCAGCTATTGATAGAATACATGAAACCATCATTAAGGTAAGTTGATGCAGAAAACTGGTAAGGCAGGTCTTTTGGTCACTAAGTCAAGACCTTGTACAACCCAAATTAAAATCTCAAAAGTAATAAAGTGTATAAAACATGATAGCAATCTCCTTGGCTCCTGAGATCAGCAAAACTAGTTGCTATTGCTAGGCAATTTTCAGAATTCCTGTATAGTTTCCACTCTCATCAGCCAGAAGTAGAGGAGAAAGTGTGAAACCATAGACCGTAACGAGCAAGCCTTTTCATTTATTTAATTGGTGCCATTTTCTTCTGTGCTATTACAAAATCTCACCTATGAAATGACATTCCTCTGATTTAAGAGCAAATATTTTTGTTTTGGTGAATGAATCTGTTAAGTAGGAGAGGTGTTTGCTCCCTTTATAATCAGTGCAGCGTTGATTCTGTACGTCGATGACATACTTAATCTGATTCTGATTTTTTTGGATAATTTTATAAATTAGCAATTTTATAATAATAAAATGTGATGTTGTAATGTCAACATGATGATTTGAGATTCCCAACTAAGTTAAGGCTCTGTGTCTGTGATGGTGAAGGGATAGGGAGCATTCTCTTGAAATAAATCAGCTGAGCCTTCAGTATGTTGAACCTTAATCAAAGTTACCAAATTTCAAGGCTTATAATATCCTAAAAATCTTGATTCTTGAGATTTTTTCACTCTCCCTTTCTCAAAAGGGTTTTGCTTCAGTTTTGCCCTTTTTTCCCCCTACTAGGTTTAATTGCCAGGCAGTATTTCAAAACCAGGAATTCTCTTGGGCCCCTTTGTCCTTCTGTAGTTCTGATTCACAGCAGAGCTGTTGCTTTTCTTCTGCTCACAACAAAAAAATATTACAGCTCGTCATGGCATATCTGAGCTGAGTGTTGATTTCTGAGGCTTCTGCCAGAAGATGTTTAATAATACTGTCACTCCCACAGAATCCATGCCATGGCAGGTTCTGACAAGGTGCAAAATATGGGACAGGTGTGAATTTACCATCTGTACTGCCCCTACAATACTGAGACAGTGTCACTAGGAATTAAACTAAAGGAAAGACCTTGGGAGGGAAAGTCACAGCATACCTTGTTCAGAACAGGCATAAAGCACTGGTAGAAGACTATAAATCTTTGCTTCCTTAATTTATAAACCCCCTGTACTCAGGTCAGGAATAAAAGCTTGAAGTTTGTTTGTAGACGTGCAAATGATACATATTTGTGTAGACATTTGATAATACATGGCCACATAACTGTGCTATACTAGAAGAGAGCTGATGAACTTTCTCATTTTAGCATTGCCAGTTTCCACCAGTGTCGGTTAAACTTGATCCAACTGTGTTTTGGTGGAAAAGAACCTTTAAAAATTGATCTGTTCTTGCCTAAGGAGATTTGTGGCTGGAAAAAATGGTCTGAGTCTAGATACTTGTGTTTCCTTCTGGCTTTGTAAACAACTCACCTTATTTTAGGGGTTGCTATTCTTAAAAGATACTGCTTGGCCTCGGGAATATAATATAGAGCGCCTAAGTTGGCACGTACAGTCAAGAATGAAAGACTCAATATACTTATACTTATTTATCGCTATCACCCATAACAGCTTTGAACAGTGATTCTAGGGATGTGAAAAATTTCATATCATTTAGAGTTTTACTTTGTAATAGGAAAGATTTGGCAGACGCAAAAGCATCTGACCAAGCAATTAATTGAGGAGGGCTATGTGACTATTCGTTGGGAATTGAAAGCTCCATGTTTCCCCTTGATAGGTGGTACTTTCCAACAGAGTAGAAGGTATAGATACACTTTTATATATATATATATAGGTATATATAACACTCTTACATATATATACATACATACACACCTCTCTATACATAGAGGTATATATTAACACTTTTACACTAGAGTAACACATCAGGGACATAGGAAAAGGGAAGAAAAGTCTGAATATCATCAAATCCGGAAAAATGAAGCACTTCTAAACATCAGGAGACTTTCAATGTGAAGCTCTTCTAAGTTACTGTATAGTTTCCATACACGGTAGTTTAAAGTTGGAGAAGGTGGGAAAGGGAGAACACTTTCCACTATTAATACTGAAGCTAAACTTCTGCACAAGTACCTATGTAGAGCCTTGAACCAAGGTGTGGAAGGGTTTCATCCCATCATCTTCCCTGGAGACTGGCTCTGATGACCTGAACATTCCCAGTCTCACCGTAAATTTTGTGGTTCATTTACTGTCCCAGAAATATAACACAATCACAGAATAATTTGGGTTGTGAGAGGCCCTCAGGATATCATCTGGTTCAAACCTCCCTTCAGATAAATTCCACATCAGATCTGGCTGCCTAAGTCCTTGATTTTAGTGTCCAGTAGTGTTTATTGAAACATCTCCAGGGGTGGACATACTAGAGAAAGTCTGGGAAACCTGTTCCCATGTTCAATCAGTGGCAGTAATCCCATGGACTAAAGTGGTACATGGACTAAACACGCTATTAACTGGATTTTCTATGGGAAGATGCCACCTCAAAAAATGAACGATCACAATACTTCTCAAAAATCAGATCATGCAAAGACACAATAAAGCCAACTAAATGTAGGGGAAAAAAAATCTCACAAAAATATTACTAGGTGACATGATGGTGAATTTTTCATTATGGGCCTTGGCAGTACCTCTTCTAGTGGCTGGCCAACACTCCTCTTATTTTCTGCTGGAGGAGAGGTGGTGAGTTCTTTTCACATCTTTTTACTCTATGAAATATATCAGGCTCTGTAAAACCTCACCTCAAGTTACCTTTTCCTGTTGCATTTACTTGTAAGGTTAGCATGATAAAAAAGGAAATGCCAAAGGACTTGCAGGCAGATACACAACTGGTAAGTGAAGATTCATGTTCCTGTTGCATCCATGGCAGAGAAGCACCTGACTTCACCCTGTGTCTGTGCAACGGTGTTTCTTCAAACACTTACCCTGTTTGTGGTTCACGTGGGAAGTTTTCTGTGTTAATCACTGCATCATGTATCCATACTTGAATGAAAGTAACTTTGGTGAAAGAAACAGAAGTCAAGCGTAATAATGCAAAACTTCATAACTGTCAAATAAAATCCCTCACAAAGAAATAAATATGTTTCCCAGGAGTTCCTTGATACCATCTGTGATGTTTTAAAAATAGTTGTTAACTGACATGTGCAAACTGCACATTTCCGTAGCTCCCATTTCTACAAAAATAATGTGATGGTCTCTAAAGCTCTTCTGTATTCCATCTTCTTGTACTGTTTTTGTTCCGTATTGCAAGATAATTCCGCTGTATCATATACTAGAAGGAATCCAGCAGCTCCCTATTTAGGTTTCAGAACAATTTGGAATAACACGTGAACCAATAATTTTCCGTTTCTCTTTGTAATAACTGAATTGACGCTTAGTTTTAACAGCCCAGCTGTGCACAGGCCAGTTTAGCAACAGCTTAACCCTTGTACTGACAAAATAAAGAAATACAATATGATTTCCTGATTTATTTTAGAAAAATACTGAGTAAATATCATTTTTTTCTGAGAAAAGATTGATTTATATCTCACAGATAAAATGCATAAGCTTTAGCACCTTCTTCAGGCCACGTAGAATTATTAGTTTCTTAAAACGTAAATATATCCTACAGTACTTTCTTCAATGTTAGCTTCATAGAGAAAAAGGCTTTAATTTTAGCTATGGCATGGAAAGTGACAGAACATCCATTAGCTGGAGAGAGGGACTGAGCCAGTGTTTGAATGTGTTTGATCCTTTTAATGCGCTACATGTGTCTCCACAGATTTCTGGTCAGTAATTAAGGCATAGATGGGGAATTTACTTACCTGGTTGTTGTCCAAGGACTGCTTTTCCAGTTGAACTCTTTTGATGATTAGTTGACTGAAGTCACGCCATTGAATCTCACTGTTTTTAATTCCTGTTGCCTTGTGACTGTGGAATTAAATGAAATCTCTACTGTCACTCTGAGACTGACCATAACTCATTCCAGGGCTTTTTGTCTGCATTTTTCTTTTGTATATACTTATTCCAAACAGAACAAAACAAATCAAAAAATTTAATATTCGCTTGTGCTTGTTGCTTCATTCCTTAAACAGTTATTGTGGCAGAATTTTCTTTGACACCAGATACAAACATCCCTCACATTTGGGTTTTTTAACTCATGCAGAAAATGGGTGTAGAGCTGGATTTACTTACTGTATCATGATATCTTCAAAGCTTACAAAGTTACCACGCTGATCAACAGCATGAAGGACACTGAGAAGCCTCTGGAGAAGCTCTACATGGTTTATGTGTCTCAGATATTGAAAATCCTGGTGGATTAGTGGACTGAAAGAGAATCTGTATCTCACAACCCATGGCGGGAGTCTGCATCACCTGGCCTTAGCCATTGGAATGCTAAGATACTCATCCAGGCTCTTTTGATGAGAAAGTTATTACCAGACACCTCTAATCAAAACATATGATATCTAAGATAATTAGGACAAATTACCCTATAAAGGATTCTATTTTTCTACACAAGCATTAGATGGAGTGTAAAGACTAGCCTAGACTAGATGTTTTAGAAATGTTACCGTATGTCAGATAAATCCTGATGTAAATCTGCAACCAATAAAATACAGAGTTTGAATATATTGGACAGATCACTATACCTAAAACAATTCCTTTGATTTTAGAATAGCTCAGTAAAAATGGTACCTTTTCAGAAATAATAGAACATAGAGTCGATTTAGCTTTATTGCAGTGAGAAAAATAGCACAAATATCAAACCAACCAGTCATTCACCAGCAGAAATACTGTCTGATTTTAAAGGGGAACAGTGTACGTTGATATAGAAAAGCCAATTAATATTAGATCTGGTAGTGTAAATAAGGATTATTAGCATTTGATGAAGGTGTATTCTTTTGTACAGCCTAAAGAGGTGTTCTTGACATTAAAATGGAACTTTGACTCAGTTATTATTTCTACATATGTCTATTATTAAATTGTGGGTAGAGGAGAGGGAAATGTAAATATCCCTTCCTCTGCCCAAAACCCCCCCAAATCAAACCATAAACACAAACTAAAGATGCTTTAGAAAGTCTGTGTCTGATCTATCATGATCATTTTTAAAGCATGTACTGAGTTAAGTAATCAGGTATTCTTTCTTATCCTACACCAAAATGCCTCTTGATGCAATTAAATGGCTCAAGATTCAGAAACCCAGACCTACCAGTCTCCTCAGCTTGTGACAGCCAGTCATGTGTGAGAAAGGTCAGTCATGTAAAAGAAATTAAATGAGTTCTGCAAGGACTTAACTGGAATTGATGCAAAGCTCTCCAAACCGCAAAGGTGATGAAAAGTTCAATCAAAGTCAGAAGCAAGGAAAGATGCTCATTAATATCCACATCACTGGGTCACAAACACCCTGCTCATCTGTACGGCAGAACTGTGTACTTAATGATGTGGTCAGAAGTGATATTCATGAGAGAACAATGCACTCCATCTTACCCCAGCACTGTTATGTTGCATACCCTGCCTGTCCTCCTAAAAAGAATACAAAAATATTCATCTCTGTTTGAGTATATTACAAAAGGAAGAAACACATTTATAGAGTCAAATGAACAGTTCGCTCAACACTGAATTAAATGCAGCTATGACTATTTCAGTGTTCAGAATGAAAAAAAATATACTTGAGGAACTTTCTGAAACTTTTAAAAATAAAACTTCTACCATAAAAAGGTATTTTTTATTTAAATTTAATGATCATTCACTGATCTGAAAATGCATTTCAGTAGCATTGTATTTTTGTATAATAAATGTATGTTCTGACTACAATAAAGACTCACACTTTAAGTTATCAGAACTGCATATAGCCAAGCTCATTTGACTGATTACAAAGGAGATCTCTTCTTGGCAGTTTTTTAAAACCTCAGGGGTAAAGATCAAGGGGTTCTCCCAATACTGCTTTAATAATTTTGAACAAGACCCATTTCTGTTTTAACAACTTATTAAACAAGTAGGCTTATTTATGTCTATTATTCTCTGAGTATTTTCACTTGTAGCCATAGTCAGCTGAATCGGAACACATGGAGGTGCAATTTTTCAAAGCCACAGTAAGGTAATACTGGCCTGTCTATAACTTGAAGTCCTCACTTCCCAGTCCAGCTAAAAGGATGTGCAGAGCACCGCTAGTGTTGCTAGGAAAGAGGTACCCTTGCTGGTGAGCCATGCAGTACCCCAGATTGACAAACTGCGCTGCAGGCACCACACTGCAGAGACACGTGTTGCTACTGATCGAGATCTTCCAGAGAAAATAAATAAATACCTCCTTTTGGCTTTTTATTGAATTTAATACAGTTTTACTCTATGGAAACTAGGGTGAAAATCACTTCCAAGGATCCAAAATGGCTGAAGAAATCTAGAGGTGATACTGTTTTATCACTGAATGATGATAGCTCTCCAAAGGCTGAGAGATCTGAGAAAATACAAACATCCCTTTTGAGTGGTGATTAATGCAACACACCCCGAGTTTATTTCTTCACCCTCATTTTTACCCCTTTTTCCACCTATGCAAAGAAGGTCCATGAAATATTCCCCCACTCTGTGAGAAATAGTAACACAAGTCAAGCAGCCTCTGAAGAATCAGGTACAGAATCATTCCCAAATGGCAGGTCCTTTTCATTTGGAAATGAAGACATAGGTAGTGATAGTTTTGCATGTCTAATGGCGCCAATATGAAGCTGAGTACAGAAGCCATGTCAGGAGGACTTCACTTGTTTATAATATGCTGAAGTAAGTGGAAATATAATTTATTATTTATTTCAAGAGATTTATTTCCTTTTCTGCATTTGCTTTATTATTATTACTCCTTTCTTTAAGGTTCTGCTAGATTTCCTCTCAGCATCTCTTCTCTACCTACAGCTTGATTGGAAGACAAGAACATGTAATTATTTGATCACTTTTCATTTCAGCTGATTAAAAGAAAAAAGAAGTGTTTGCTTGGGCCAAAGGTTGCTACAATGCATAATTAGTTGTCCGATATCATCTTAATCAACAACTTCCCAGTTTCAGCTTCTCTGCATTTAACAAGGGAAAGGTGGGGTTAAATAAAGGTATTTAATCAACTATGCATGAATTGCCAGAAATGGATTTCTATAAGGGAGCCTTCAACCAGTTATTAGGAAGGGTGCTGAAGTGAAACAACCCTCTTCTATGAACGGAGAATTGCCCTGGTTCACAGGAAATGAATTTGAGTATTATTGAACAAAATATTTCAGTCACATGTTCCATCTCCATCTGCTTAATGAATTGAAGTGTCAAGAAAATTTGAAGAGGCAGTGCAGGAAAACAGAAATGTAATTTAATGCAACATGAGTCATTTGCTGGCCAAATGTACACTATTGATGGGATTCCAGACAAAGCATTTAGATTATGGCTATTGTTAGAGGAAAAGGCATTTAATTTGTCAGCAATTCATATGTTTAAAGGCTGATTACTTTTAAAGAATCGCAAAAAACTAAACCAGCCACAGTCTTCTGGCAGAATTAATTGCCAAAGCAGTAAATCTAATTACTTTCAAAAATGTAATTTTAAGGCATCTCTGCATATTTAATACAGCCAGGAAAATATATCTGGCATAACTTTCTCAAAACTACATAAAATCTGAGGCTGTCTGATAAAAATGTACAAGCTGGCTAAGCTCTATCAGTTCCTGTTATCTGTCTCATTGCTTCAAGTGTCTGTAGTTCTGGATGCAATAACTCCATTTACTGGACCTGGAATATCCCAGGGTACCATTAAATGGATGCCCACTTTGTTTTCCTCTTCTTGATTTCCTGATGCAGAGATATATAATCTAGTGATGTTATTTCTCTCATTTTCTCTTGTTCTTCTCTTCATAGCTCAACTTACTGTTAATTTATTGTCCCTTACCTGTGCATTAAATGCATTTGGCCCCACTCACAGTCAGTGTCCAGCTGCAGAAATGCAGAAGGAAAAAATTTCTTCTCTGAAAAGACTGTCCAGCATTGGTACAGGCTTCCCAGGGAACTGGTTGAGTCATCATCCCTGGAGGTATTTAAAAGATGAGCATGTGTGGCACTTAGGGACATGATTTAATGGTGGACTTCGTAGTGTTAGGTTAACAATTGGACTTGATGATCTTAAATCTTTTGCAACCTAAAGGATTCTATGATTCTAGATGTTCATTGTAGGTCCCTTCCAACTAAGACTATTCTATCATCTTCTTTTTCATTCTGTTTTTTATTCTAGTCTATTCTAATATGGTCACTTGGATGTTAATAATAGTGGAAACTAAGGTACAAGGAGAGGCTGAGCACAATAAAGACAGGAGCTAAAGACTAAAGAACTGCTGAGTAAGTTACAGAAGACACAGGATTTAACTGTCTAGAGCGACAGATGAAATGATTCACTCTCTGGAGATGATTGTTTTCCCCAGTGACTACTGAGAGACATCTCAGCATTTCTGTAAGATGACATATACCTTTTGACAGCTAAATACGTGAGATTAATCTATCACATTCCCAGTTCTTGCAACAGTAGCTGTACACACAAATCTGGATTTTCATCATTATCAAGTTAAGTTCAAGTCCCAGTAAGACGAGCATTATCAACCTGTCTTCCTGAATGCAAATATTTGTTCCCATACCTGGTGATTCTACTAAACTTAATAGGAGACTACCCATACTACCTGCGATGGGGAAAAAGCAGAACAAGACAGACTTCCATCTTTGAAGTCAAATCTCCAACTTCAGGAAAAAAAACATATGTTTTAAAGAAGTCAAGAGCCTCTAGAGGTCAGAAAGCAGGGTAAATCAAATAACAGATGAAAATAAAAACAATCAGGATATACATACAGATGCTTCGAATAAGATCCCAGTACCCTTTGAACAGAATGTGAAGGTTTGAAGGTTTCCTAAGTAACTTCTAGACTATTTAACAAGCTTCTGCATACTTCTCTAATCACTTCATTAAGTCACTTTTTGTATGCATTCTTGGCTATACTTTTGGTAAAGCACTGACACTGAGATCTATTGGCTATGGCAGGGTATAGTGTGCCAGGTTAGCTGAGGTCTGAATCTACCACGTTCTTTCTTGATCTTTTACTTCAAACTGGGGCAGCAGTTAAGTATCATTTGCATGAATTTCTAGTGCAGTCAGAGCACAACCAACTGAATTATCAGTAATAACACTTAATTACGTGCTTAAAATTATAATCATGCTTCAGTGCTGATGTAGCTGAAGGCAGTCCAGAGCTAGGACCTTGGCTTCTGTGTCTGCCATTCAGTCTGTCTACATCACTTTACTCATTTAGAAAACAGAACCTTTGCTTAGGTGACAGACAGGCCTATTCAATTAATATTTTAAGCTGCCAGGGGATTCTCGGATGAAAATCATTATAATGTAAAAATATTAAAGTCTTTTAATGGAATCCTTTGTTTTTCAAATGAACTCTGAAAGAACATTCCATGTTCAGATAAAAGCTGAGTTATAGTAATTGTAGAGGGCCAAAACCCCCCAGTATTACAGAACAATCTCCTTAGCGCAATAATACCTGACAAAGCTTCTGGAATCTTTCAATTAACTCTTTCCCATAGAGAATACCTGAAGCCCAATATAATGAGTAACATTATCTTTCTGCAACGAATACAATTTAAATCTTAATAGCTGAATTCTTATTCAGATATCTGGAGAAAGATTGAGGGAAGGTTTGTTTGTTTGTGGCAAGGTCCATTAGAATTGTCAGGATTTAGAAATCAGACATAGCTCTCTATACTAATCACTTTTCTACTTTAAAGTTTCCTGCTTTTTAGGACTGAATATGAAACCAAAACCCTATATATAAAAACAATACTGATGAGTTTATGCAATAAAAATTTGAGATCCTTTATAGATTCTGTTAAAGCTATCATCTTATTGGACTGGTAGTTACACCACCCAGATTTCTGTTTGCAGGTAAAAGACATTTCAGCTATTCACTAATGCAGCAAAGGGTGAAATCTTGCATTTACTCCTATTTCATCCTGGAATTTGACTCAGAGAAGGTCATCTTACATTGTCTTTCTGGAAAAAACAGTCTTGTCTTTCAATGTCAAATACTATAATTTCTGCTATATATCTTTAATGATTTAAAGAAATGAAAGATTCTGAAGTATTGTTAATTCTTATTTATGAAATCAATACAGTTTCGCAGAGATGTACAATAATTGAACAGGAGTTTATGGATGTTTACATAAACTGCAGGGTGGAAGTTTTTCCCGTAGTAACATTTCATTTATTCCTTTAACATTCAGCGTTTCTGTAAAATTTCTCAATTCAGATCAGCAGGTTCTTGCACTTCTTTTTTTATACTAAGAGTGTCAGACAAAATCAGAAAACTCAGGCTTTTCACTGGAAAGGATGCAAAGCCACTACACACACTGCATGGAGGAAAGGATTCAGTTTAGAACCTACATTGACAGCCGTAATGTTCATTCCTCAAGCTTTTACAACTTCATTTTCAGTATGTCACACTTCTATTGGAGACAATTTAAACCTATGACCTTAACGAGGGACAATTTTTGATTGAACTTAATACACATAACAGTATTAGCAATGGCTGTATAAAGTGATTCTTCTGCCCTGCCCTTCATGAGGGTTTCTTGCTCAGTTGAAGACATAAAGTGGGATTTTGAGTTATCTTTTCCTTATTTTGTTTTCCTATCTGTTTTCTGACAAGCAACTTCATATAAAGCAAAACTTGGCAAATAACTAAGGTAATGATTAAGGCAAGAATCATATTTAATACCACCATCTTAATATCTAAGTGGAATTCATGGTCACATGTACTTTATACTATCTTTAGGGGATTAGCCAAAATAATCAGTGCATACACAAATTCCCAAATAAGAAAGCTTGGAAAACACTGTGAGGGTCATTAAATGACCTTTCCCAACTGGCAGCCTAGTTTTAGACATTAAGAGAATCTAGTAGTAAAGAAATCAACTTCCTTTTCTATGGGCTTCAATGACTGAGACTGTTTCTAGGCACGTTCAATTTACTATCATAATCTTTGAGATTCAAATTCTTCTCTAACGCATATGGTCTTCTGAAGTAAATAAACTGCTAGGGGATCTTTCCAGAGCAGGCACTGACCCTGAAACATGCCATGTCCTTCATTATTTCAGTTCCTGATCCACGTCACTGACATGATGAACTCAAACTAGAGCAGATGAAGAGCGTGCTGTTGAGATGAGAGGAGATTGAGACCATGCCTAATAGAAGGGAAGCAAATCAGCTCTGATCCCAACTGTAATGAAACCAAGGTTGGTGAATGGCAATGATTAACAGCACTAGCTAAGCTGGAGGATAATGTGCACAATGCCAAAGGGCCACATTACTTTTGCTAGTATGAGGATGAGAATTAGAAGGTGTATTTTTGTTTGTGTTTCATATTTGTGCAGTGGAATTCTGGAACAACCTTTAAGACTGTCTAAAGTGCTGGTACACTGAGGGAACTGAAATACAAAACCTGGGAAAGTCCTTCTTATCATCAGTCCTTGTAAAACCCACTTTTGGCCACTCTTTGATAGTGAGTTAGAGAGCATTGTGAGTGCTGTTTTCAGCAAAGCTACTGCACTGCAAGTATCCTTCCATAAGCATACCACCTCTTAGCAGCCAAAATTTGTTCCCATGTAAAAGCAATATGAGACTTTCTGTGAGTAAGGAATCAGGATGTAGCAATTTACATTTTCATCAGCAAGGAGGTGCTTCATCCTTTAACTTATGCCACTTTGAAGTATTATAAAGGGGGATGCTGTGTATAGATAGCCATTAGGCTATGATACTGCTTAAAGAAGAAATGTTATGTGTTTTTGGATTACAAAGCCATTCAGATTCCTTTTCAGCTGATAAAGCCAGTGTCATTTAATTTAGCAGTTACATTAGAACAAAGAGATGGTGAATAGCCTTAAGATGAATATCATTGAATTATTTTTTATTGTTTCTGAGGAAGTTTTATTTTGCTTTTTACATATGGAACATGATTGAAAGAATTAACCAGGGGGAAAAAAAGCATTATTATTAGCTAATATCGTTGCTGTTTGTATTACAACAACATACAAAGGAATAAAATGATCAGGGCTTCATTTTTCTAAGATCACTACAAAGGACTTGCAATCTATGTAGGCAAAATGTACTCAAGCTGTAACAATTTGAACAGAGGACAGGCTACTGAGACACACAACTAGACTCCTAAATGGGAATTGGGGTTTTTAACTTTTCCTGATTTCCCCTTACCCCATCAGATTCAAAAGGGATTGAAGTGTGTTTCCCAAAGAGTAAAGCACTGGAGGAGTTCTGATTCACACTTTTGAGAAGAAAAGATGCAACACATTTTCCCGGTATGCAGGAAATCGTTCTCCTTTTTGGATAAACGTTTATGTTTTTTCTTCCTTTGCTATGCCCGTGTGGGGTCTAGCTGTTTGCCACAAAAAAAAAGTTATTGAAAACAATATAAATGATGAGGACTTGGAGGGCATCCAAACCACTCCTGTGTATGAGGACAATGTCTTCAATGTTAACGGAAATTCATCTTTAAATTTTTTGCTCTAGAATAAGACCTGCTTTAACTTTGGTTATCTAAAAGTAGTCTAGTTTAAGCTGATCATTCATCCATAATCAAAGGAGAGAAATACTTACTTCTAAGTGATAAGTCATCCCGTCCTAGGACAGATAGATGATTTTCTAGATGTGCAGCTTTTTCCCCTTCATTGATTATAATGAGATCCTAGAAATATGTATTAGATTATATCTTTAACTCACATATAATCAAAATTAAGGGAAATTATTACTGCATGAGATCAGAGAAGGCTGAAAGATCCTGAACTGATGTAGTTCTACAACTGGGATAGGACAATCTCCTTATCTTTGACTTCACTAAAAATGCCAACTCATCTATGCCAACTCATCTATACCATCTCATTTATAGAAGAACTGTGAAGAACTTGGAAACCACTGCAGATTTGAAAGCTGGGAAGCTTTTTGGGTACCTTCTCTATTTAGATAATCTTCTAGTCTCTCCAGTCTTTTGAGATGACAGAGATGCATTTCTTACCTGCAGCAGCAATAGCAAGATGTCCTAGTGAAATGATTTTTAGAGAATTACATGATCTTCATGGAGCTGGCCAGTTTGTGAATCAGTATGAAGATTTTCTTCTTAGGGTAAAAGCTTTAAAGTGTACACATTTCAAATCCCTCCAGATTGATTGGCAATTGGATGAGTAATAGGCTGCTACTTTCACTGTACTTCATGCTAAATTTAGTAAAATTATTGGAGTCGTGATTAGCCCTGAAGGCAGAAGTGAGACCAAGTTTACCTGGAGAAAAACAAAAGGCTTGTTATTTCTGAATTTCTCAGTTGTGCAATACGGAACTAAATGATCTTAAGGTCCTTTCCAACCTAACTATTCCATGATTCTATGATTCTACGATCTAATAAAAGTCATTATCATTACCCACAGGCATCACCTTCATAGAATTCAACCTCACTAGTAATCATTTCTACTGAGAGTAGCATTTCAAGCCCACTGGAGCCAATGGAAGGACTTTTAGAAGTTACAAGGGTACTCATTGCATTTAACATACTGCTTCTGTGCTGCAGGAGATTTTCACTTAAAATGACTTGTCAGAAAAATCCTCAAACCTTTTATGTGTCTGAAAGCTGAACTCCTATTGCAATGTTCAGTCAGGTTATACATCCAGGTAAGACACAAGGGAGTAGCATACCAACAGAGGTGATTGTCTTCAGCAGGAAGCCAACCTAAAGCAAAATGCAGACGACAGAGCTATTTAACCTTGATGTAGTAGAAGATCTGCTTCATCTTCTGATGCAAGTTGTACCCTGAAAAAAAAAAAGTGATATAGAACTTCAGCGAAAAGGTTTGGATATATATGAATGCTGAAACTTTGTGAGCTTTCCCATGAGCTGAACCTCACCTTCTTCTTGTCTTCCTTTACAGAGAAAAAAAGGACTTTTCTCTGTATTTAGACATGAAGGTACCTCTAGAGTGTCTAATAGTACTTTAATAATTGCTATTCCCCCATTTGAAGTTGCAAAAACATTGAAATTATATCCTGAACTCTTGCTTGCCCTATGGGTTCTCAGTGTGTTCATGGTCCAAGTATACAAGTGGACCGTATCACGCTTGGTAAGGTGGATAGGCCATTTGATGTCTGAATCCAGAGACTTGGGCACAGAATAAGCCCTTAGCTGTAGTGTCTAGGTTTGTGCAAGGAGATTTCATACAAGATCAGTAGCTAGCTTTACAGTATCCACTGGAGATGAAATATGTGAGAAGGAGTCATTCTGAAGGCACAAAGCTGAGCAGTTGGTTTAGACACCTAAACAGTCATGTGAGATGCTTTCAAGTATCTGTATACTTTTTCCATCATTTTTCACTAGCAATTAGATAACTCAGTCAACAGGCATTGCGTCTAAGGTAATCATAGCACCTACCATCCATTCCTTGGGCTGCTTCTGTTGATAGACATTGGGCAAGGATGACTTCTATTCTCAGTATATAGGAGAAATATTTTGCCTGACTGCTCAGGGATCCCCAGAAACTGAATCAGGCATGTTATTTTCCATTACTTATGACTTCTGTTCTTGATATAGGCAGCATGGCATGCTGTGAAGAGATAACCTGATTCAGCGATTTATTAGAATTGACTGATGTGAGAGTCTTACTGTGAAAATAGAGAAGTGCTCTAAAAATTGTGTATTTCCTGTAGCACTTTGACTTTTTTCAACTTTAGGATTTGCATTTTTAACACTTTTAATTGTGACTGTATTTCAGTTCCACATTGTTTCTGGCTCTTGGAAGCTGCTGATGAACTCTGCTTATAGCTGCATTTTACGCTATTTGAGAAATTTCTTTTTGCTCCCAACTTGTTTGACTAAAACTCCAGAGATGCTCTGCCCTCTGGTAGGTTGAGGGAAGGTTGGACTGAGGCTTTTTCAGGACAGAGGGTGCATAAATCTAAATGGAATGACATGGAAATGCCTGAGGTACCTGTCAAAGTGTTCTTGTGAGGGAGGGTCTAATTACTGATGTCAGTTGGTCACCAAAAGAGTTTGTATGTGGTCCATGAAGCAAGGAGGAGTGAGCTGAATCTCGATCAAATACAGCAGATGATCATTTTTATGCTTTCATATGGCTTTCAATTTTTATTGCTTGGCAATAAAATGGAGGGACTGTCACTGGTTCCATTAGAAAAGCACATTTGCTCCGGGATTTATCACGTTAAGCCTTTTAATTTGCACCAAACTAGAATCTGGCACTTGATAGTCCCCCTCCTCTTTTCCCTTCCCTTCCTGAGGTGATTTTTCTCATTTAATTTAAATATGCTTGACTGCTTTATAGAAGGAGGTTATTATCATACTAGCAGTTGATATGGAAAGGCTGTCTTACAATGAGTCCTTGCTCTCAGGTGCCTGTACCTACTTAAACTCACAGCTCCATGACTTGAAAGAATTGTTTTTGCACCAAAGTGATGCTTGTTGAGCTTCTGTGGAAAAGTTTTGGCTCCTCCACAGCTCAGCTCCTTTCTTCAACTTGTGCTGAAATAACTGCAGTAAGAAGATGCCATACACTCCATCATCAATATAGCACCCATTGCGGCAAAGGAGAAACTATTTGGGAAGTATTTGAGTTCAATAAGTTCTATAATTCACCAAATTAGGCAAACAGTGAAGGCCAAATCAGAAAGAAGCAGCTGGGAATAGGAGATGTCTTAAACCAGCTCCACTGATGACGAAATATGTGTTGATCCACTCTCTCAGCATTTTGCATAAGGGGGAATATGTAAATATCCTCTGCTTGAGAATATTTATTCATGTTCTCCACATCAAACTATGAAATAGGAGGACAGTTATTGAAAGACAAATGTCCAAATGTTTAATTGAGTAATTAAAAATAACACCTCAGCCTTGGAAATCAGTTTTCTGGGGGAAAGACAACAACATGCTTTCCAACTGAAGACAGGAGCTGAAAACCTAAGGATGCCCAAACCAGGAAAACCGAATGAAAAATTAAAAGGTAGGTGATTACAATTACATTTAAAACCAAAGCAATAAACAAAACACCAAAAAAACCCCAAGCAGTTATGCAGCACTGTATTTTTAATTGCTTGGACCGACCTTTAGGAAAATATATAAAACCTCATAACAACATTTAAAGGTCTGAGGTGAATCTGTGGGAACCAGAGCAATCCTCCACAGGACTAAGGGAACAGCCCACAGACACTGCCTTCTGCCAGTACATCAGTGGGCATCTGAAACATTCATGCCACTTTACATCAATTCCAACAGCTCTGGTAGACACCCCAAAGTGAATTAAGGACAAGGTAGCAAGTTTGAGTTAAAATTCATTTGCTTTTGTCAGTTCACATCAGATCCCTCATGTCATCCTCACAGAGATTCCTTGTTTAATATTAAAAATCTCTGGAGTCTCACATTAATGTATTCAGTGAGTTGCTTTTATAATTTAAGACCATTACAAATACCAAAAAAACCCAAAACCAAGGCATATTTATCAATGCAAGAATAAAGCCTGGTGCAAGGTATCATTAGAACTTTGTGTGAGCTCATCATTACTGCATTATTGATGTTAGCATTTCATTAGGGAAGGAGCTGCCATTTGAGTAGGAACTGTATTTCCTAAAGCATTACAGTATTTCTGGTTTCCTGATGTTCAAAATGATCAGTTAGGAAATTGTAGTAGTGGATTCCTTTTTCCCTTGACTATAGTTCTACCATGAGCAGTCTAACTTTTGCATGGAATTTGTAGCTCCAACTGTTTATGCTTTGGTGGGGTTTTTGTTATACTGGGAGGGACAGAGGCATTTCTAACTCCTATGACTGGAGTGTTGGAATACAGGCTCTTTAGAAAGGACTGGATATTCCTGGAATGCATTGACGATTAATTTCTCCAAGTGATAGAGGAGCCAGTGAGGAGAGGTGCTATGCTGGATCTTGTTCTCATCAACAAGGAGGGGCTGGTGGAGAATGTGAAGCTCAAGGGCAGCCTTGGCTGTAGTGATTGTGAAGTGGTGGAGTTCAAGATCCTTAGGATGCAGACCAAGTTCTCTACTCTGGACTTCAGGAGAGCAGACTCTGGCCTATGGAAACAGGCTGAGAGAGCTGGGCTGGTTCAGTCTGGGGAAGAGAAGGCTCCAGGGAGATCTTAGAGCAGCTTCCAGTGCCTAAAAGAACCTGCAAGAAATCTGGAGGAGCATATCTTATAAAGGCATGTAGGGACAGGACAAATGGGAATGGCTTTAAACTGAAAGGGGACAGAGTTTTAATAGGTATTAGAAGGAAGTTCTTCACTGTAAGGGTGGTGAGGCACTGAAACAGGTTGCCTAGGCAATTCATGGCTGCCCTACCCCTGGCAATGTTCAAGGCCAGGCTGGATGGAGCTTTGAGCTCAGTGTTCATACTCTGTGTGCGTGTGTGCAAACAAATGTACATATATAGCTTTAACCATGAGGACTGCGTCTGTTCAAGAAGAATATAAAAGGAAATTTACACATGGTAAATTCTACTATTAGCACCCATTAACAGTAATTTTTAATAAATTGTACAGTTGCAGAGTAAATAAGCTTTTTATTCTAAAGATTGAAATTTATATTAATACCTCAAGAGAAATTGATGTTCTTGATTATCACATTGTAGAGCATTTATTGTAAAGTGGTATTATGCTATTGGGAGTTTTTTGTTTCTTAATATCTTGTTCTTTTTATCTCTCAATTTACAAAAACTTTCTCATATGTGACTTTTAACGATTCTGAGTTTCAGCCAGTCCCAAAGAGAGCAAAAGGAGTTGAAAAAGTGGTTGATACAAGAGAAACATAAGTTATAAGGGAAATAGGGAAATAAAGGAATGACATGAACATAATGCGTCTCAACTGGGTGTTTCACACCTATTGTAAGTTACAGTGGCTTCTTGCTGACCAGAGAAATAAAAGAGCACAAGGCAATGCTCTTGCTTCTCTCACACCTCTCTCATTTCCCGGTAGGATGGGCTTTAAACTATTTTTACATTAGATTTCTGTTGCTGCAATGAAGAATCTTGTCCTTGTTGTGTTTCTTCTAACAGGGATTGCACCTGAGGGACTCCAACATTTTCCCATATAACAGAATGACTTAATCTGGTGTGTTTTTAATTAAACATGTCCAGTGATACATTCGGAGCAGGCAAGGTCAGAGCAGACCCCCTCTGTTTTGCAGCTCTGTCCACAGTATGATCTCCCAGTCAGGCAAATGCATTTTTCTTCCTACCATCAGTTCCTTTTTGTGTTACTTACTTTGATGTTGCAAATCTGAGGGAGCTGCTGATCTCTTCTCCTTTTGTCCTAGGAAAAGGATTTTGACTAGTCTTAACTCTTCTGATACTCCTGGTGTATTGACTGAAGAGGTGTACCATTAAGGTATGATGACAACATAAAAGAACATGCCTGGCCCTGTCTCCCAGGCATCTAGATACTGATAAGTGTGAGGAGGTGGCAGCTGGTTCATTGCTCAACTGCATACTTAATCTGTGCTTAATACCATGCTGTTATGATGCTATATTACGATATATGAGCTACCTTGACTAAAGACAGAAATGTCTGTACGTGCTCCAGCAACTTCCCTAATTCACACTGTGAACATTATTTAACAGAAGTCTATAGAATCATAGATTCATTTATTTTGGAAGAGACCCTTAAGCTCATTGATGCAGTTAATAACACTGCCATGTCCACCACTAAACCATGTCCTTATGTTCCATGTCTACATGCCTTCTAAATATTTCCAGGGATGATGACTCCACCACTTCCCTGGGTGTTACTAGGAGTTTCAATGACAGTTAGGTGTCAAAGTCCACGTCTGAAAATAAGGTGAATCCATACATCTCATTGCTTTATTAGATTATTATTAGTTAGTTAGCTTGGTTGGTTTTTAAGTACTCACAGTTACCACATCCTGCAGTTTCAACACTGTATAAACTCTGATGAGAACATATCAATATATGATGTGAATACATCATAAGTGTACTGAAGGCTGTTTGGTGTGTGGTCACAGCAAATTCCACATAAGGGGAATGGGCATCAGTATTGAACTTTTGTGGTAGTCTGCAGTTTCTGTGACTGCAGAGTGATTTTTTATAATCACTCCTTTGTCAGAGTGGCACAGCATAGAAGAAAAAGAAATCCATCAATCTCACCTAAATCTTTGGAAAATAGAGTAAAAAATATAGCGTAATGGTTTGGGTGGATTTTTATGGGGATCCACTGAGGAACATCACAACTGAGAACCAATTTAACTTAATAGTATTGTTGATTTCAGTTATGCCCTTTCAGGTAAGTCTGTGAGTACAAATGAGGAATCTAGGTGGGGTGAAAAAGAGGACCAAAAGTCTAGATAAAAGGGACTAAGTAAGTGTCATACATACTTGAAGTAGCTAACAGTTGAGAGAAATGAATAAAGCATGAGTGTATGAAGTTTTGAGTGTGATAATGAATAATAAAACTATATGGCTGAATTGGTAAAGACTTCCTTTGAAGTCATATATGTAAGCAAATATTAGAGGATGCATACACCTGCCTAGCAACCAAAGCTTAACCTCTATCTCTTTGTCTTATTTGTGCTTCTAAAATTTAAACTTATAATGAACAATTGTAAAGCCATGTGTACAAAACAGCCATCTTGTTTGAAGTAAAAGAAAGAATGATGGTGATACACATGAATATGGGAACAGAAGACTGGGCAGAATGATTTCCTCCCATATTATGATTTTTAACATTTTCACCCCCCAAATGATAACTTGTTGCTTGATCTAAAGCATGTGGAGGAACTAAGGGAGTGTCTGGTTGCAGAATTGCCTGACTTTGCCAAACTAAAAGTTTGAACTCCACAGCATAAAGACTTCTTTGGACCCCATTTGGTCTACGGCACCACTGTTATCAGCTATATGCTCAGGTGGCACACCTTAGCTGGAAAGCCTGCTCCCCAGTTCATCCTGTCCTTCACAGGCAGATATGAACTCAGGCATTACTGGCAAGAATATAAGAAACCATGCACCAGACTGACAGAGGAATTTATTTGGTTTTAGTGGTCCTGAACCCTCTTCTCTACAGTGACATTATTCTTACCCTATTTGAGAAAACATTCACAACTGAATCTGAAAGAGCCTATTTAATAATCCTCTGTTATAGTTTGTATCAGCCAAAGACTGCTTATATTAAGATTGCGCCAGCATAAAATATTTTTGACAGATTCAAGACTTGTTCACTAACTTGAAGAAGTCGCAACTAACCAGAGATACAAGTAATTATTATGAGGGTTGAGGTAAACTGTTTTTTGTTATTTTAAATGTATAAACAGAGCTTGACTGTAAATCAAGCACAAATGTGCTCATGTTACACTCGAAAAAGAGGCTGTTAAAAGGAGCAGACAGTAAACAGCCAGAGGGAAGAAAGGATAGAGAGATCAACCAGAATGTCAAACACCTACAGAGGAAGATCATGAAAGGTGCATAGAAAGTTAAGAAATAAGAGAATTCAAAAAATAGAAAAAATACATAAGCATGTGTGGAGATTCAGACTGGAAATGGTTTAAGTTCAGAGGTGACAGAAGACCCTTGTATGGGTACGTAATTTAAAATATTTGCTATATTATGTCCATCTATGTGTACATGTATATTTAGAACATTTATAGATGTATGTATGCATAACTGTGGTATAAGTCTCATTTTGGATTAATAAGGGCATCCAGGGTCAACATTCCAATATGTAACATGTACAGTGGATGCACAGATTTTGGCAGGTGCTGATCACCTCAAAATAGGTTGGAGCTAAAATAAAAACAGAAGGTGGAAAAATGCAGCATCAGCTTTATTGCCTTCCGATTCATAGAAAAACTCTAAGAACTTGCCAACAAAGTTTAAGTTGACAAGCAGGTATTCTTTATTGCAGCATCAGGAGACACAGAGGATAGCTCCTCAGAGCGTGTCTCACTTGAGCACCAAACAAGCCATGATTATATTGTCATTAATCACACATATTCATTGCATTGCATACATATTCATTAAGGTACTTCTACATTGCATCATACTTCTAGAAAATTCTTCCCACATGCGCAGTAAAGTGTGGTAGTGGGCTTTGGGAACCCTGGTGGTCGTTTCTTCATCATCTTCCTCTCATCACTTTGTCCTTTGGCTGAACTTTGGAGTTTGCCAGCTCCTTAGCTGGTTCTAACTGGTTTCCCTAAATATTAACTGAAGAGTTCTCTTCCTTATCATTGTTATAGAGTCCACCTGGGGTCCAGGTCACTTAGTTACAAGCAAAAGGTTTGTTCTATATACAATGAGGTATCCTTCATTCTGTCTTTTTTGTTCTTTCCCCATATCACTACTGCTTGCAGTGGATATTCCCAAGTACCCAACAGCATGTGAGCATTATTGTTGAGAATAAGCAGTGCTATATATTCTGAAAGTCAGACTAAACAGTGTGTCATAGGAACTCATAGATATTTGCAATTGGGAGACTGAGTCTCCCTACTGAAGTCATAATGTACCATCTTCAGGAAGAGAATTGGTTTAAGAGGAAATATGGAAGTAAAGTAAAAAAATGTAAAAGCAAAATGAAAACTGCACTACAGGATACTTAGTGAATATCATATCAGCAAGACATACACTAATGTTCCCTTATCCACTAGTTTAGATTTTAGGTGGATGACGATTATCTCTTTTTCCCTCCCCCCATAATTGAAGATACGGTCACAGGTAGAAAAATGTGAGTGAAAAAACAGACTGATATCATCTGGTGGTAGAGGCACTGTAGTGGTTTAAAAGCCTATTTCTCCCCCATACTTAGTTGTACACTCTGCATAGAAGAGTTTCAATAGGAGTTACCATGGGGTTTGGCACATGAGTACAGAAAAGTTTTGTTCAAGGTGATTAACAAGGAAGCATATATAAGCAACATCTTTTTTAAAGGTCTCTGTTAGTTAAATCAAACACGCTCTTTTCTCAGCCTTCACACCCTACAGCTGAGTTTATGATGCAACCATAACAAACTCAGGATTAATCTGTTTTCTTGAAAGCTGACAAGTGGTTTTATACCTCAGTTAGCTGTCCCTAGTATTAGAATAGTAGCTCTCAACAGAGGATAATATAAATAGTGGTATTAAGACCAGCGGTTGCAGCTAAACCTACCCTTACTATGACTTACAGTTCAGATACTGTGATGAAATCCAGTCGTGTTTAGAGAGGAACTGAAGTCTTTGACAGTTTTTATCTGATACAGATTGTGAAGTATAGATTGATCATTTAAAAGGAACATTTTTATTGAAAAAAAGACTGGTGGACAGAAAACCTAATTGGTCTTTATATCATCTTTCTCTCCTTTTCAAGGAAAAACATCCTCATGAGCCTTTGTCTCACCGCCTAGCATCTATTTAGTGTAAGCATGAAAGAACAAATGGGGACACTTGGTATCACAGGGAAGCCTTTTGCTAGAACAAATTTCTTTCTCTCTCTCCCCCTTTTCTTTCATTCTAGGGAAGGATGATGCATTTTATCTGAGGGTCATTTGTTAACCTTTACAGGTTGAGTATTTTTTTTCCCTAAGTTATCAGTCCCTAGCAGCGTAGACGTGAGAATCAAAAAAAGCATGTTCTGAAGGCAAGGCACACAAGAAGTGCTTCAGTTAAATTATGGTCCCTCTCACCTTCTCATTTAATTCACTTGAAATGACTCAGTACTAAGCATGTCATGCAGTAACAGTCTTGTAAAACAAGGGCATCAAGAGCTAAGTGTCAGCCTGCTAGAGCTCAATCCACTGCAAGTTGCTAACGTGTTCGATGAGCTATCACCTAAGCACTCAGGGATTTAGTCATAACCCCTGTCTGAGGGTGGAAAGGAACGTAGCTTCTCAGAACATCATGGAACATTCGATCAAGCTAATCTTTAACTTCCCACTAGCTAAGAAGATTTACCAGAAATGAAACTGCAAAGCTGACAAGGTGCTGTTTAATCGGTATGTTTACTATCATTCTTACTATATTGTATGACTGGTATTCTTTAGTCCAGGCTTAAATTCTGCAAAACTAGGTCACTAAAAAGTGCTGTCTTGAATTAACATTTTGGTCTGAAATGGCGTCATGGAACATGCTAATAAAACATTAATAATGCAGAGTAATCAATGAAGTCATGTATTTATAATTCATTTGCAACATACATGCACACAAAGTCTACCATGTCTTTGACAAATTAAAAGTACAATCACCAGAAGTGTTGACCTGGGCTAATCCTTCATCCCGATGCTAATAAATGCTCAACCAAAGATGAAATCAAAACCTAGTGAATGTAGATGATTCAGCTGTTATCACAGGACCCGACATCAAGGATTTATTTCAAGGGTTGCTGAATAGACTCCCTGCCAACTCAAGAAACCATATCATCTATTCATACTCATAAATTCTTGAAGCCCCACATAAAATTAATTAAGCCTTCAATTTCCCAGAATTCCCACAGAAATGCTATTCTAAATCTCCTCATTTCCAGCTGTTGGAATTTACCTTATTTCCAGCCTAAAACATTTTACAGCCAGCTTATGATAACTCTTACCCAATACCACAATTTGTCTGGCATTATTTGTACTAATGCAGTTCTCTACCAATCAGTTAAAAACCAGATCGGCCTTATTTAGCATTTTATTATAGCAATGCACTCTTCCACTCCAAGCACTGTGTTAATGTCAAGCTGGTACTATATCATATTTTTTGTTATAATTGTCAGGTGTTTTTTTGATCTCCAGATGGTATATTTAACAGTGATAGTCCCCATCATCAGGTGGAAATTTAAAGAGGAGTTAAACTTTAGTTCTCGTATTTGTCCTTTGTTTAATTATAACTCTCCTTTGATGAAAGAGAGTGGCTTGGGAATGTAAATAAAAGTTCTGTAATTGGGAAGGACAAATATTTACCCTGGATTTTTTTGCCTGTGAGTGGAGCAAGATATGTGGTCTTTTGGTCTTTGGCCCTTACTTGGTTTTAGGTTCTTTCATCAGATTGAAACATGCAACCCAATATTGAGAGAAGCAATGTGTCCTCTAATATGGACAGATCAGACAGAAGGTACTGTGAGTAGGACTCAAATACGGTGAAGATATACTCAGGGAAAAAATGGTGTTTCATTCCCATACCAACAGGTGAACATTTGGGCTTAATTTATTATTTGTGATTACTGAAATGTATCTATAAAATATATGGCATTATCTGTGCTTGTCCTAGAGCAAAAGAGACATCCAAGACTTATCTTCATCTTGGATTTTACTTCGTGGACAATGTCTTTTTCATCTTGATTACAGTGCAATTTCTACATTTGCAGAGGAAAAATCAAAAAGCAGTAAGGATGCGTTCAACATTTCAGCTGGTCCTCATGCTGCCAGCAATGCAAAGTCAGCAGCGAGGGTAAGTAAGCCTAAGGGAAAAAAGACAGCCAGATAGTCAGGGTATATTTAGTGTCTATCTGCTGTATATTGACTATTCTCTTGGAACACCTCCTAGAAGACTGGAAGGAGTGAGAGATAAATTATTGTTGTTTAATTTAGTCTCTTCTCAGTGTCAGAACCTAAATAAGTTTTGACATTGAAAAATGATTAAATTCGGCATTTTTAGTCATCTTCTTTATTTATCTGGAAAAGAAAAATCATAAAAAATAGACTGAATTTTAACCCTTGCTAAGTGTTTTGAAAGTTTTTTCATCATCTGAAGAATCACAAACTATGTCTCCGTTCTGACTCTGTCCCCTCTAGTTTTTCACCTGCCATTCATTCATTACTTTCCATTGTGACTTTCTATCAGTAGAAAACTATGAGCAAAACTGGTCCCAAAGATAAAGACTGATCTTGAAAATGAAAGCCAAGGGTTTTTTTAAAGAAAAATAAAAAGAAAACTTCTGAAGAGCAAGATTTATCAATATTACCACATGTCTAAATCCAGTGACTTCAAATTAAACACATCGTTAATTTCCCTACCTATCTGGGGAGCTCTGAAATACATCCACCGGAACTGCCCATAGTTAAATTTGACCAAGTTTTTCATAACCACAAAAGAAAAAGAAGAGCCAAATAATTTTATTTCCATTAACACACTGAGATTTGCTCACCGGAATTGCTGAAACCAGGTAAAGAAAATCCCAATCCCAAAGCAACCAAACCAAAACCCCACCTTTTTATCCCCAGGCTGTATTACAATACATAAAGAAAGTGAACTTAAACAAATCAAACTTCAATTTTACAATCATCTGTTTATGTTGAAGTAAATTGAACACTCGTCATAAATATGGAGCAAAGAAGGTTGTTTTGCAACAGGGCTTTTTATTAAACAAAAAGGCTATTAAATGGGTTCAAATGAACACTCAGTTTTCTCTTGCCTACTATGTAGCGCTTACGAGCTTAAACAATAGTTTGCTCATGTAGATTCCCTCCCACCCCACCATGAATCAAGCACTGACCTCACCCTGTTTTCTATCCAGGACGTGCAGGTCTATGAGCAGCAACACTACCCTGTTTTTCAGGCACCAAGCTCCAATCCAATGCAGTTTTCAGGTCCAGCAACAAAAGCATATTCCAGTTGACTGGCTCTTCTCAGCAGAAGGTACTGCTGGTGCAAAGAGCCAATGAAAGCCATTGTGGATAATTTCATGGGACCTGGGGATAATTCACTCTGCCTTAAAAGACACAAGCTAATTTTGAAAGAAATCCTCTTGCTGTCATCTTCTGTAACACATTCCATTTAAATAAATCCTGAAACTGGGATTCCTTACGCATAATATATGCTGTTACACAAACAGAAAGCACAATCAGGACATTAAGAATGCCCAAACAATTGCTTAGGTTTAGCACCCTGGCTGTCCAATTTCTTATCTAAACTATTACAAACAAAGCCAGAATTGGAAGATTTAGAATTTTTCAAGTGAGTGCTGAAGTTCAAAGAGTGCTTGTATTTTAATAACAAGTACCGTACGTATTTCACGGAAGTGTTAGCCAGCTGATCTATATGTTAATTAGACTGCCATCTGAAAAGCAAAATCATTCAAGTTCTTTCATCTTGTTTCCAACACAACTATCCATGCTGAGTATATCAGGAAGCATCATTCCTGCATAAGCCAGAGTCAGCTAAGCTCCTTTTTAGGCATTAGAGGAGGGAGAAAGAAGCAGAGCTGACAGTCAATTTTATGGCAGAATGCTTTTCGAACAGAGAGCAATCCATTCAGAAAACAAAATCTAATCTAAATTCTCCATAGGGGGAAAAAAATAAAGAAAAATCTGTAGGATTTCTGTTGAAAAATTGTGATTATGTTTCCTTTTCTATTAGCTATCTGAGTGGAATAAAAGAAGAAAACAAGATTGTCAAAGACTCTTCATGTGAGGAATTAGGGAACTGAAAGTAGGCTTGGTCCAGGTGGGGATGCTGAGAATTGGAGATGCAGGGAAAGCAGGTGACCAGCATCTGGCTCTGGCTCCCTGCCTGGAATATTCTCATTGGAGTCACTTTCTGCCTTCTGGCAGAAAATGAAATGAACAAGAGGTCAGCAGGTGAAACTGACAGGAGTCCTCATTTGGCAGGAAGTTGACAAGATACAAACCCCTCCATTCTCCTTCCCCAAACAGAATTTCTTAAAACTGTCTAGTTCTGGGAAAAAACCAAAAACAAAACCCAAAGCAAGCCAACTGACCAAAAAAATTCCACAACCTTATACAACTTGAATTTCTTGTTCCAAATATACTATTTTCTGAGGACAGAAATTATTTTTCCTAGTCAGATCTGGGATGAAGTCCTCAGGCTTCAGCACTGTTGCAGTATCAGCTTCAAATCAAAAATGGAGGGGAAAGCAGGAACTCAGAAAAGGATAGAAATGCAGGTGAGTGCAGCCTCATTTCCTTCCTTTTTTGTGTATCCAAATAAAGAAACAGGCAATGGAAAGAGCCCTCTTCAAAAACGCTCTTCAGCCAAAAGTGTCCACAAAGATCTAGGTAACAGCATGTTACATTTCAAACATACCACAGTGCTCCTTGTGTATTCTGTTTGAGATGGAGTCATAGGCCACGCAGCTGGGATTTGAAATCTTGAACTGAGTATTTGTGACCCTTTCTGTCAAGAGCTGTGTTACAATCCAAGACGACATGCATTTAATTTTGTCCTATAACATGAGCTTGGTTTTTTGGTTAAATATTATTTTTCCAGCAAATGGGGTTAATAAAGAGTCTGTCTTTTCTTAAATAATCCCATACAAGATCACCTTAGAGAATGCACACGGCAGCCTGTGAGCTTACCATTTGAAGAGAAACACTTTGAAATATTACTTAAAAAAGAGGAGCTGATATCGCTACGGAGCAGCAATAAAAGAACAGTATTAGAAGCACTCTGCATGGAAGTCATAAAACATATTCACTTTCCTAAAACATATTTCTACACTGGATAGTTCAGAACAAAGTTGGAAATGAAGCCATGTGCAATCGAATATTTCAAAATATTGGATACACGTTGCCATTTTGCTCACTGTGTGAAGTTCTGGTTGGCAAAATATTTGACGTTATTTCTCACATTCAGTGCTAGCTTTTTTCTGGGTGCTGACTGAACTTTTCAAAACATTTTATTTCTGATATCTTGAAGCATGTATTACCCAACAACCCAAATTATAATTACCCAGTATTACCCACTACTGTAGGAGTGTATGATGGACTGATGATGAAAATAAACCAGCTAATGTCCCCCTTTATAATACATGTATGCTAACAGTCTTATCAAAATCAATGAAGCTGAGATAATTTACATCAGGTAATGATGTAGCATCCTGAGATTGCATTTACTCACATTGCTTTATGCATAAGTATACACAGACACAAATTTTAATTTGCAGCTTCTCTGTGATTTACTTAGATGTATCTGCCTAATCTGCTCAGTTCTCTAGTGGAAAATTCATCTCTTTAAGCTTTTTCCTCCTTGAAGTCATTGCCATTGAGTTTCAGCATTGTCTCCAAAAGATCAGTTACATCATCATATTGATTTAACCTTAAGTATCTATGACTTCCTAGAAATGAAGATGGGTCTTCTTCACAGTCTAGTTGGGAATGCAAATGAATATGAGAACATTACAAGATGTTATGTCTACAATTACACACTCATCTGGCTTGCTTTCTGTATAAACGAAGTATCTGACCTTGCTTAGATTTCAGACTGTTTTGTCACAGAAAAAACTGCAGACCCACACTGAGGAATGCTGCAGTAAATGTTCACCCATTCCCTGAAAGTACAAAGTAATTTCCTACTGTACCGTAGTCAGGACATAACTTTTCTGGGGTCTGAATTCCAAACTGTTCTCAGAGGGTTGTATCTGTATTCCCTTTTTATATCACTACATTCAAGGACAGTTCTCTGAAACTTACAGCAAGGGAAATCCCAGGTAAGTGATTATGAGCAGATGAGACACCAGAATGGCAGAGAGGGATCATCCTCATAAACAGCAATAGGGCAGCAGTAAAACTGCTCTCTTCCCTGACCTGATCAAAACTAAGCTCTGTTTACAGTACAAGGCTTTGATATGGAAAACAGAAGAAAATTTTTCGTTTAGGGGTTGGACTAGGTAACCTTTAAAGGTCTCTTCCAACACAAATGATTCTTTTTTATTTTATGATTTATCTTTTGATTCTGCATCTGTCCTTATTTTCCAGTTTAGAAGCTGTTCTAAAAAATGTGAAGATGGTAACCCTGGGTGTCAGAATGCATTATCTTCCATTTGATGCCAAACTGAGAAGACAAGATCCAGTACCACATTTACACTTGCAAGAGCAGCTTTTTATAGCACTCATCTGTACAACAGGACTGCCTCACCAGTTTCCCTCATGAAACCACTCCAGACATAAAACCTGCCACCTTCTTGTGCCAATAACAAAAAACCTTTAATCTAAACTAACCACTAGGATATCCCTGACCTTAAAAGAAGGAAGTGTGAGAAAGAACATTTATGTGCAGTCATCCTGATACCAAGGGGCAGTCTTTCAACTAAGTTTTGATGAATGTTCTCTCATTTTTAATTTCCTTTGCATTCACCCCTTACAGCACTTAACAACGACATAAGGCCAGTTGTTGCTAATGCTGGACACTCCAAGAGCAAATAAAGTAAAAAAGGTTGCTTCATATGTACAACTTACATCATTTCTTAGAAAGACCCTAATTCTTGAAAAATCTTGGGAAATGTCTAGAAAACTTTGGTTTTACATTTGGATTTTGTCATATATATTTTGGGCTCCTAGTGTTAAGTTTTAGTCTTTGATCCAAGTTCCAAAATTGCTTACTTTCTGGGTTTGCTGTCAGGCCGAAGACTCCTGGGTAGCCTGTTAAGCTCTCCTTAAGTTCAGCAATGATCAGGCAGATAAGCAATAGCTGCAGAATCCCCAAAAGGTCTGCCAGCAGATTTTAGCCCTCCACTGGGAGGC
Source organism: Psittacus erithacus (assembly GCA_009867235.2). Classification (NCBI taxonomy): domain Eukaryota; kingdom Metazoa; phylum Chordata; class Aves; order Psittaciformes; family Psittacidae; genus Psittacus; species Psittacus erithacus. Next base: position 56,075 of record WYDI02002565.1, read on the forward strand.
AATTATTCTATCACCATTTGAAGAGAATGACCTATCTGCTTCTGGCAGGTATTCCAGTTCCAGGCCTGAAGTCTGGTTCTGAACTTGCTACACATTGCCTGTATGATGGACGCCCTGGTAACCAGTGCCGTTAGTGCACTGAGCAATTGCATGCCTGCCAAGAGCCAACCTTTAAACAAGGGATCCTGGGTGAAAAATGCCTTTGTCTGTTCTAATTAGGATCAACACTCTTGCTTTCTTTATCAGAACCTCCTTGTTTCATTGTCTGGGGCTGACACTAGCACATGTACTGAAAAGGAAAGCAATTTATTCAAGTTTCTTCATTACCTGATGCTTTCCACTTCACATGTATTTCCTGAAAAGAAAATAACAAATATACTCTCCCCATGTCATCTTGATCAAGTGAGCTAATGCCTTTTCATTTGAAAGTAATGTTTTCCATGCCTTCCAAGCAGGTTGAATAGCCTGTTTTGTCTTTTTTACCATCTGGACACTCATCTCGGAACTGTGCTTCCTGATCAAGAGGGACATAAACAGGTTGTTAATAAACTCCTATATGCTGTTTTCAGGTATTTTCCAGCAGTGACTAGCCATCCCTTTGGCTCATTAAGAGAAACTGACATTCCTTTGCAAGATGTTATCAGGTCTGAAATGAGAGGCAGTAACAAACTATGTAAATATGCCTAATTCATTGCAATAGAAAGCAAGCTGGTTTGTCTTCTTACCTGCAACTCGATGGTTGACATTTTCTTAATGTGTGCTCCAAATTCCTGTTTGCAGATATGCATTAGAAGGGATGAGGTGAGGATGACCACAGAGAAGATAAACTTTTTGAATGGAGCTATTAATCTGATATGATTCATGATGAACAAGAGAACTATGCTTGGGTGCTATCAATATAGCTCATGTAGATTGGGATACCAATGTAAATCCAACACAAACTGGCTATTAAGGACAACTTCTCTGGCCTCTAGAAATGGCTCCAAGAGTTGAGGGGGGTCCTCAGTCCAACCTTCAGAGCATAGGGGAACTAATTGACAACAGCCTGGATCTCACTTGGCTGGAATAAGCATTTAGGTGGAAGGCAAAGAGGGAATCCAGCAAGGAGGAATTAATTCTTCTATGTTCTCTGTGCCTGGTGCACAGGAGTCATCTCACCTAGACATTCAGTGAGATCTAAGGCTTAACCTTCCTTGCTTGTCAATAATCATGACAGACAAAATGCATCTTTTGAGCAACTCCTGCTTTGCCTTTTGTTTGCTGCTCACAACTGATAGCAAGGGTGAGAAAATATATTCCCTGAAAGTCAAAAAGAAAAAGCAATGAGGAGACCTAAAGCACTGACAAATCCCAGAGTTCAAGCAATATTTACACCTACTTACTTTATTTGTTAATTTTCTAAAAGGTATTTTTTGATTCTTTGATGTTTCCAAACAAATTCTAGTAAGGAGAAAGAGATGAGATGATTCTGCCTGCCTGGATTCAAGTACTAATGACTGCTTCATGATCAGGAGCAAAGATGGATGAAGGAGCATTTGTCAAACAAACACAGACAATTCCCTTCTTAACGAGGTGGTTGACACAAAGGGTATAACCTGCTCCTCCATTACAGAAGGATGCTGAAGCATGGAGAACAATTCACTGCTGTGCAATGACATTCATTCTTTTCTTAATGAGCACCTTGGTGTTTCTGATTTCAAAAGGGAGCTATCCAAAGCAGTGGAAAGGCTATTTTCCTGGGTTTATGACTCATATCAAATTCTGTGCTTTATCATTTCAGTGTACCTAAGAAGAAAATATTCATAAAATGTTAATTGTGTTTTTATTGCAGAGTCTCTATGGGCACACAGTATTGGACGTGCAGACTCCTCTAGACAAAACTTCTTGGTGCTAAACTACAAGACAGATTTGACTTCTGTGTCTGTACATACATGCTTGTGTTTATACACACAGACATTTGCACAGTGTTCATGGCACTAAATCTTTGCATGCAAATATACAAAGTATAGGCTTGACTCTGCTTAAATGAGCCGTGCATCAGTGTAACTGAGGATTCAGGGAACTTCATCCTAAATATTGTAATATGAATGAGAGGGAAATAAACAAACTCTTGAGCCATTAGAAGGTTGAAATGTATCCCGAAGACATGTTCCTTATTACCCATTCGCTGGGTTGCCTTCAATTCAGCAGTGCTAGAGTTCTGTGGCTGTACAATGAGTAGGCATCATTAGCGCTACACCCTTTCAAGAGTATTTGAAATAATGTGTCTTTTTTGTGGTTTAGCTGAGGGCACTGGGAACAGCGCGGTATGTAGAGTGGAACTGTACATCATATCAATGAGTTTAAAGAAAAACAATGTCAACCTCCCAGCAGAACACCTTACCCTTTATAAAAATCTGAGTACCACAAGTTTATTTGCCCTACAGAACTCCACCTCAGATTTAGTACCATCATTATGGCTATGAAACACTAGCAATGGATAACAGGATAGCAACCTTTTCACTTCAGCTTCCTCTACTTGCCTTTCTGAAGTGGTTGCTTGTACTAACAACATCTGTGCTCCCTTCTTCTTCATGAGATGTATTCAATGAGAACAACTGATCAAGAAGAATGTTTTACTATAACTGGTTATGCAAGGTGATGGTTTTGCCTGTCCTGTTCAGTAGGTACCGGTAGGTACTAACTGACCATACAAGTGGTAACTGCTCCGTTTATAGCGATTGTATACAAAAATACATTCAGAATGGCAATTAGAAGAAGGGAACACAAAGAAGAAAATTTGAATAAATTTGCTGAATAGGCCATGGACATCTGGCCGAGCTTGAAGTTATGTCTACTCCTGTTTAAATGAAGAGTTGCCCAGTATCTGTCATTCAATCTAATATATTCACACTAAATCACACTGAAGGAAAATTAAAAGGTCATTTTTTTTTCCTGATTCAAGGTAATGCAGTACCTTACACCTTTAAAGGCTTCTTTGAATCAGGATCTAATTTATTAAACTATAAAGTCCTGGGATATCTGCACATTAGGATCAACACAGGAAAGACAACAAACCAGTTTTCAGCTGGAAATTCATGAGTTTCAGAGACTCTGTGGTGCAACTTCCTAGACTAACTGATCTAAGAGATAAGTGATGAGGGCTAGATGTTTTCAAGAAAAGCTTGAGTATCTATTCCTACTCTTTAGATAGTATGTTCCCCCACCCTCTGCTGTATTTGCAGTGCTTAAATACTATATATTTTAGAACACTACTTGGGGTTTTTTTTTACCACCACTCTGTTTATCCAATAAATATTATATATAAATATACAATAAATATATTTATTTAATGTTACATATAACATTAATTCTATATTTAATATTATATATCATATTAATATATACGTGTGATATTGGCAGATACAGTCTCATTCTATAAACATAACAGGGTAATTTCGTGGAATGAGATCCTCTGTTTTAAGAATAAATGAGAAAGCTGTAGTAAATACATTTCATCTGACCCAAGATCATATACTAGCATAACATAGGTTTTATATTTTGAAGTTACATATTGGACTGGGTATTTGACTAAAAATACTAACAGAAAATCTCCAGTATGAAACTGAAATAATTCATTATTATAATGAAAACAACAGCCACATTTGTAATATTTGCATTCATCAGGCTATACTGAATATAAAGCACTGTCACAAATTGACGGAGTAAGCATGTCAGCTCAACTAGTTCAGGTATGACAGAATTATAACATGTGACTGGTAAGTATCCATCTTGCCTCCTGCATTAATATTTTAGCTAGTGCTGACAATGCTTCATCTCTCAGCTGTCTTCCTTTTATTGTGACTAACAGAGCCCCTCCTTATGTCTGTGGATACACCTGATGTTGTTAAAGCCAGACTTGAGCTAGTCACTGCCTTCTTGATACGATTCAGCTGCCAGAATAGGGTGACCAAGATCCTGAGGTAATTTGTCAAAAATTAACATAGTGTCAGTAATTCCAGACTAAATGCTATTAACAAAGGCAGTGCCATATTCTGGAAACAACTTCTACTGAGGTGATTAATTAGTGCTGGCAATGCTCCTTCTCTTCTGATAAGGTTGAAGTATTTCTTGGTAGCTCCAAAAGGATTGTAGAAATAGCTTACACTTAGAAAGCAAAGTGATATTTCAAGACGTGACAGAGATACAGAAAATGCCCACTAGACATGGGATAAGCAGGAATATCCTTCCTGGGCAGATATGCAGCTGGCAGTTATCACCGCTGCACTGACATAAATATGTGGTGTTTCTTGCAATTTACCTTATCTGAACTTAATTTTGCAGAATGCTTCCTCTCCATAGCCTGGCTTGTTATCCTTATTTACTGTTCCCATATTGATTTGCATCCTAAAGAAAATGAGGATCCTCTAGAATGAGGAGGAAGAAAATTTCACACAATTTGCTCAGAACAAAAGCAGGAAATACGGTAATAAAAGATATGGCCAAGTTTGCAGGTGAGGTACCAGCAGTGTCTTATCAAATTCAAACCCAGTTTCACCAACAAAGAATACAATGAGAAAAGCAGTAGCTCTTCCCCTTTCTCCCACTCCCGAGCTGAAGTACAGAGTGATGCTGGTGTTGGGCTAGAAGTGGGTGTACAGCTTTCCTTGTCCATGCCATTTGGGACTGGGCTCCTATACTGGCAGGGCTGTCCTCTGGTTCTGAGGCCAGTTGGCATGCAATGTCTTCCACTAGTGCTATAAATTATCTTAGTCTCCAAATTCACATGGCTACATGTGAATTGTATTCAGGGAATGATTCCGGACCCATCTTAACTCCCAAACAATGCCCAGCAGCTTTGGCGGAGACTGTTGGCTGGCATTGTTCAACACTGACACAGGATGTATTTTATTAGTATGAATAATTATATTTCCTTAACCTAGAAATACTTCTTGGCACTGTTTGATGCATTAATTTTACCAGCACTAGTATTTTTGTCCAGAGCCACTGTATACAAAAGACTGTCTCTATAGTGAGTTAACTGGATTTTAGCACTACCTGAAGTATAGCCAGCAAGCTTGTTTTTATTGAGATAAATTTCTTTCTGTTTTTCCTGAAAGCTCAGATTTCTTTTGATGTAAATAAAGTGGACCGCAAATTTACTTGACTTTATGAGGGAAAAGTACTCAGGCAGTGCGAGAAAGAGCTGCAGCATCTGCAAACCCCATTGTCAGTGAGAGGTGCACAATGATTTTCTTGTAGCTCCTTTCTTAGCATTAATGAAATGTTTGGAATAGGAGTTGCATTTGTCTCTGCACCACACAAAAGGAAAAACATTGTTGTGATACAGCAGTGAACATCACCTTAAATAACGTGACAAGAGTAAAAACATGCTATTTCTATCATTAGCACATCTACTATGTGACAATCCCTATTTAAGTAAATCTGCTCTTAGATAGCTGGCTTTCACTGAGATTTCTTTAATTTTCAGTGGCATAGTGAAGTTAGTGTTTATCAGTAAGTTATACCTGCCTGTTTTACAAGCTTTAAGATACAGCAGGAAATCTACCGCCCAAAGTTGTTAACTGTGCTCTCATGCACAAACTCCTATACCTAGACCCATACAGCTAGTCAGTGAAAGAGTACTTCCTTTACGTAGCAACTGTGATGCCTGGTGCAGGATGATCCAGGTCAAATTTAACAACATGAAAATAGGATGTTCTGTGGGGATAGATTTCAGTGCCAGTTGATGGTTTGAATCTATTTGATTTATTCGTAAAGACACAACCTATGTGTTCAAATAGCAAAAATGCAGGTAATATTCTATGGATATATTAACTAGAAACCGATTCATCTTAGGGAACATTTATTCTTAATTTACTGGAAATAAACATTTTTGCAGTGCTGTGATGATCTAATGTTTGTCCTGAGTGCAGGCACCTCATCAGGCTGCTGTAATTAAGACTGGCATTGTTAGCTAATGGCACATTAGGAGACAATATGGCTAGCACAACATAATGCTTCCAGTTCCACCAGACTATCAGTTTACTAAGCAGAGCAGGAGCATTTTTAGCATGACTTTAGAATTAGAGCTGAACTCATGTGTGGCATACAAGATTTTATCCATTTTGCCACATGGATGCAGGGGACACATTTTTCAGACTGTGAAAAAAAGGAGGTAATTTCTGCTTCAAAATATTTACAAACTGAAAGGAAAAATATTAACAATAAAAGAATGTATTGGGCTAGATATGACAAGCCCAGAGGGCAGAATTTTTGTCAATAGTAATGGACATTCAAGACATAATAAATGGAGAACTATTTAATTTGGTGCAACAACCATGTACAATGGCACATGAACAATCACTGAAGGACCCAGATGGGACACAAGGGGTTTCAGGTAGCCAAATGGGAGATGAACATGTACAACTGACAACACAACTTTTCATTCTGTTTATTCTGAGCTGTACTGAAAAGTGAGAGATATGGAAAATAAGAATACTTTGATTCTACAAATGCTCTGGACTCTTCTCTACAGCTGTCTATGCAAAACCATGCACATCTCAGGAAATCAGCTCATCTCTCTCAAAAGAATGACTTAAGCTTCCTTTCTAATACCCTTGCAGATGTATAGATCAAAGTTCCCTAAAACAAGGTAGCATTTTCTAAGCAAGGTGTTCACAGAACTTTGCCAAAGCAATTTAGAAAATGGTCCTGAAAGGGGTATTCAGGGATATGTGACAGACCTAACCACGCTGCAATTATTCATATTTATATTGGCTTTGGATGTTGCAACTACTTGGCTTTGAGAGGGGGATGATGGAGAGGTTTGCAGGGATAAAGCACTGAACAATACAATGAAAACAGAAGATTTACACACTGGAACAATAGATAAGGTTAAGCCATAGAGACTGAATCACTAGTGGCATTTTTCCACAGGCTCTGTGGAAAAGAAAGCTTTGAGCATGGATATTTTTTCCCACTTAAATATTACAAAAATAGGCACATAAAATAACTAGAACAGACTGTAAACAGATAGACGATAATAGTTTCTTAATTTGCAGGGACTGAAACACACTGCCCATACTGAGGTATTTGTAGTCTTGAATTAGGAAAACAGACATAGGTCCATGTGTGAATATATGCTCATAACTGTAAGCAATATCAGAATCTGGTTGAAAACTGCCTCAAAACTTGGCTTTGAAAACATCTGGGCACTGGTTATGCATTTCACATCATTTTTAGTTCTCCAATATAATAAGCTATTCTTGTTAATCCATACACAGATGTTATGTGGAGTGTGAAAGATACCAACCTCTCCTTTTGTTACAAACCTGAAGTTTATCCAGCATTCAAAATCTCTGTGGTAAACTTGGACCAAGTTCTAAATCAACACAGGCTTTGTTTGCTTAGAAGTTATGTGGATCTCTGGTGTACTCTGAAAATAGGGAAAACTTATCTTTTATTCAGAAGCTTGTTCTACCTTATTCTTACTGGCATTATTTATCTATTATTATATTATATTTATATATACACACTGGTCTTTCAGCCATGCAATATTGAAACCAAGAACAAGCTGACACCACAGGCTTTGATGTTCCATATCCACTAGTGATGAGGTTTTTAATGAACCTCAAATAATGTGGGGTGACACCAACCACTGGTAGAGTGGGAACTGTCATCCATATTTTCTATGATGGAAATTTTAGGCAAAGAGCAATTTAAATGGCTCACCCAAGCATGCTGCTGAACTGAGTATTGAAGAGTTTTCTTGAACTGATATCATGATAATAGATTCTTTCTAAAAAGCACCGCATAGTTTCTTTTCACCAACAAGAACAAAGTCAGTGAGAAAAATGCCAACTAAAAGCTTGTTGATAGTTATCCAGATATATGATTCTCTGCTTAGATGACTAAACATAGAAGAAATTCCATGTAGCTCCTCTTTCATTGTGGAATTTCAGTAAAAATGCCATCTTAAATCATGATGCTGAAACATTTCAACATGCTGTTTAGTCATTAAATTATGGTAACAGAGTGGAAACAAGATAGACAGTTGCACAAAGATTGGATACTGTAGGTGGGCAGTCTTAGTTTCCTTAGCGCATCTTGCAGCTTGCAAATATCCCTTTGGAACTTTGACCATGACCTGGAGATTCTGGACTGGAAAGAAGATTTTGCATGAAATGCAGAGAATATTTATTTGATATTTCTTACCAGCCAATATTCTGAAACATGGTGCCAGAGTGTTGAATTCGTATACATACACACAATCATGATAGTTGGCACTCATTATCTAGTGCCACCAGCTACTCTGGGCTATTCCATTTCCCCTTTTTCAGAAGGCAATACAAGCCAGAAAAATACTGTTTATGTTTGCCAGAGAACTAGAGGTCTCACCAAACAGAATTTAGCACATGATCTAGTTGAATAAGTTCATCCTCACTAATAAGAAATAACGGCCTGCTTGTTTTGTCTTCTTGCTACATCATGAATTATGTATGTCTGATGTTTAAAGATATCTATTGTGATTTTTGGAGCAGATTTACCCATCAATTTAACAGTATGGACTAGCTTCTTCATACTGCTTTTAATGAATGTATCTTAAATTAGTCATCATTGATTCTCTCATTTCATGAATTGGGATGTTGAAGCACAGAACAGTTAAAGGATTTGTTCAGGAAGCCAGGGACAGAGCCAACCAGGGGATACAGGTCTTATTCCATCCAAAGACAACTAGCCAGTAATAATTGCATGAAAAAACAACCCATATAGGCCATAGTGATGATCACTGAAAGGATTTACCTTCAGTAACATTACAATGAATCTATTCTTACACTTCAGAACAATTTTCAAACATTAACACGTCATCTTCCTTTGCTTTTTAGGAACCTGATCAAAGGTTGGCTGAATTTACCACAAAACTCTGCTGATTTCAAAGTAATTTTGATTCACCACCAGTTGTTATTGGTAGGTTTTAAGTTTTACTTTGTATGCTCCTTACCTGCAAATCTCTCAGGTGCCACGATGTACATGAGGGTTATCTGCAATTTTGGGTAAACTGCTGTTTGTCATTCCACATCAGGGAAGCTCTGCAAGATGTTCGTAGGTGGTGGTTAAGGAGAACTTTGATTTTCTGTGGAGAACCACAAGGAGCCTTTAACATGACAGGCAAGTTAAGAAATACCAAAAGAAAGAGTCCATGAGGGAGGATGGTGTCTGGTTGTATCTCACATGCTGCCTTCTCATCAACTGGTTTTAACATGTAGGTTTTTGTGCAAGCTCCTTAAAGACATCTTCACATCATAACTCTCCTCTCATTGCAAGCCACCTTCTGCTATCTATACTGTAGTAATACTGGCTTACGTATCAGGATCTTTGTATGTGTGTGAGGAAATACATGTAGGGTCAGGAAAAAAGAGTGGTATCATTGATTGGTAAGAACTTTTTTTACCTGCAGCTTTGGAAAATGTTATGGCATGTTATCTTCCATGTTATCAGAAAATTGTAATGCTCCATAGACTAAAGCAAGAGCAAGGGAGATGTCAGGAGTTTGCTGCAGTGATTTCCCATGGAAACAATAGTTCTTGTCTACTATGAACAGGAGAGACACAGCATGCAAAATTACAAACTGTAACATCCGATATAACACCTTTGCACTAAATAAAATTAACAGTGACTGAGTCAACACACTTGATGAGCCACCACTGAAGAGTAAAGGTTTGAGTAACACCAGTGGTACCAAAGCCCTGGTGATCCATGTACAGCTATGAGAGAGAATTGGAACTATTCATGAGAAGCTGAGTGGGAGATACTAGTTTAGAAGCATTGGTCACTGTTTATAGTAAGTTATTTAAAGAGTTCAGTTACTACAGGAGATAAAGCGAAACTGTAGTCTGTCATTCGTACTATAAGAAAGCCAGTCTGCATGTACTCTGCTAAAAGAACACGCATCCTTCTTCATAAGCCAATGTCTGATGGTCACCTCAGTGCCAGTTTTTTGCCATAAGGCAGAGTTTTCCAATCTTAAGAAAAAAGTATTTACAAATGCATCTATTTTATCTGCATGAACAGTATAAGAAGTTCTCTAGTGACTTCTTCAGCTCCCTAGATGAAAGTGAAACTTAATATGAAGATGAAGTAGATTCAGCCAACTGAAACTCTATGAGCTTGTGTCAGAACAGGACTCTAAGAATGAATGAATTGCATTTCTACTCCATAGCTGCAGAATAATGACACACGTAAGCCAACTGGCATCAGAAGAGTATATGTCTGGAAAGAGCTTCCTGAAGGAGCTGTGGTAAAGCTAAAGGTTATTGCTTTGAAACAACAAAACCCTGCAGAACTGATGCGAAGGTTGTTGAGCTTTGGGATTCTTGGTGTCCTACAGAGACCTGGTTCTGGCAGGAATGAGCCCCATATTTTTCAAAAGGGATTTCAGTGCTATTGAAAGCAACTATTTGCTGTGAAATCAATGGGCATTGCATACTTAAAGACCTGTGAGTAGCTGGGCTGTAGTCCAATAGGATAAATAAAAGCTGCTGATGACAAAAATGAATTTTAGAACACCAATTCAGTTTTCTAATTGCATTCAATCCCACAGCTCACAGAGGAGACACAAGGTGAGAAATTTGGGTCCTGATACTTTATGCTACAGGGTCTTTGTTAAAACAAAATTCAAAATGAAAAGAACGTGCTTGGAAAGGAAATGAATGAGTTAAACTCAAGTGAGGATTAAAAAAAAAAAAAAAGAAAAAAAGAAAAAGTCAAAGCAACTTGAATTCTGAATTGTATCCTAGGATAAACTACAGCATTAGGATAATGAAGGATTTTCCTAAACTTTTCTACATATGGCTTGGCTGGAAACATGCATCCTCCTTGCACACAGAATAGAAGCAATCTCTGTCTTTCCTCTGCCTGTCGAACAAGTAGAAACACCTCTCCAGGTGTTCAGGCTATACTTGCAAATGCTACAACAGTTCTTCTGCCTCCTTCGGAATCATCATGGTAATTGGATCAAGAAGCCCTATTTAATCTTTGTCCTCTTTTTCAATTTGCATAAGGTAAGAGGAAAAATCTGACGTATCTACTCAGTGAAGAAATGAACTTTTAAAGTTTGCAAATCAAACTGTGCAGAAACTTCACAACAAAATGAGAAACTTGAAATTCTTTGAAAAAAACCCCTTTTTTATAAAGCTCTCTTAGAAAAAAGCAGAAAACTTGATAAGTTGTTACAGAAAATGAAAGGCTTCCTTCTCTTGATTTTTTTCCTTAGAAATTCCCAGAACAGAGTAACACAATTGTTATTGAGGTTTTCTATGGGGAAAAAAAATTGTAATGGTCACAGTTTATTTTTTCCAGTCCTTTATTTTAATGGGCACTTCTTGATTCTGTATTTCAGTAAAAGAAAAAAGTCATGTCATAGAATTCCTTAGCGAATTAAAGATACTTCTGTTCATCTCAATTCTGGCAAATTTACTTTGTGACAATATCCACATTAACTGTACAGCAAAAATTGCAAAAACAAAAAAGAATATTTCATACAGTATTCGATATTTTCTACAATATATGGGGAAGGTCAGATGTTCCTAATGGTTGTCTTCAGTGTTTAAATCCACATAACACATCATACATTATGAATCAAAGAATGTAAAACTGCCCAATAAATTACATTAGATTCATTCTTTGTTCTGTTGTTCAATTTTCCCTGAAATCCATTAAGAATATACAGATATTAAAAGAAAGGGAAGAGTCACAGAAAGGTTAAGGAATCTTTATTTCCACTTCTCACTATTTCTGCCCACTGATTGCCTTTTCTGTCCTGTGTTTGCCTTTATCTTTTTCTTTATCTGTCTGCCCCCAGTTCTATAGCTGTCAGCTTTGTATATCACTATCTAAAAACATGTTGGAGTGTGTGAATATTTGCACCAAACATTTCACCAGTTTTTTAAATAAGGGAAATGTTTCCTGATTCATGTAAATTGTATTTGACACCAAATAAATCCAATTTTAGGGTCTTAAACCACTCATTGACTGAGGAAAATTAATAAGTGTTTTACCAAGAAACATTCACTTGGATACACCCTCTCTTCATTCTTCTAATTCCTTTGAAATCTCATGTGTCTGCGTGCACCAGTTCTGGGCCTTTCTTTGTCAGACAAGTTACTGGATATAAGATAAGCATTGAGTATATTTATCAAAATATGAAGTTTTTATTGTTTTATAAAGCATAATGGTTTATTTTTTGTCCATATCAGCTAGCATTTAGCTCTGTTTATACTGAATAAAGTAGGTCAATAGATTTGGTCTAGATTAATGCCCAAGTAAGTGAGGTCAGAATTTGGCCCAACTCATAAATGTTTCTCTTATTCCAGGAACTTTTAAGACCAGAAGTAAAGCTGAACTCATTGCTCATTTATGTCAAAAGACTGACATTTCACAAAAGTATCATCTACATGATGTACAACATTGAATCATAGGATGGTTTGAGTTGGAAAGGACCTTAAGGTCATTCAGTTCCAACAGCCCTACCATGAGCAGAGATACCTTCCACTAGACCAGGCAGCAGCAAGTCCTGTCCAACCTGGCATTTAACATTGCCTGGGATGGAGTAGCCACTTCTTTGGGCAACCTTTTCCAGTGCCTCACCACCCTCATAGTAAGGAACTTCCTCCTTAGATTTGACCTGAATTTTCCCTGTTTAAGTTTGAACCCATTACCCCTTCTCCTATCACTGCAGCCCCTGATGTAGAGACCCTCTCCAGCATCCTTGTAAGCCCCCTTCAGGTACTGGAAGGCTGTCATAAAAAGATAAAAACTGTGCAAGTTTAGATTATGTAGTTCTGCAAGCAGCTAAGCCAAGGTGCATGTGCACCCTGATGAGAAATTGAGCCTGAGATAAGTGGTTGAGACCCCTAAACTGAGCGTGTTTTCAGAAGGGATACCTGAAAACTGTTTACTGAAGTCCAGCAGCACTTGTTCCATCAAACACCTGTCAAAGTGAAGAGGTGCTGCTGCTGGCACTGTTTGCGTCCTTTAGCCTCTCTGTAACTTAAGGGTCATTCATCAAACCCAAAATATGAGCTCATGTTCAGTACCTGCTTTTAATTAAAGTAAAGAAGACCTGTAATTCTTGTTCCTCTGAAGAATACTGTAATTAGAAAGGAAGTTACAGAATTCTTTATATGGAAAAAGGGAAACCATGTTGTCTCCAAATCAAATTGGGTGACAGCAAATCAAAAAAAGTGGGAATCATTAAGGTGAAATGAAGTGCTACAGTTTACATCTGATCTAAGAATCTAGGTTCCCATTACAACTGGGTAAGATCCAGGTAAGGAAATCAAAAGTGTGTTTCCTTCTGAATGAGAGAGGGAAAAAGTACTCTGATCATTGTGGTTCCTTGATACTCCCTTATAAATTGTGTCCTTCTGATCTCATGCCATTTCCTACAGTATCCTTCCTTTGGTAAAGTGACTAATGAGCAACTTCCTTCTGTCTGCTGAAGAAAAGGCTGTAACCTTATGTTTAGTTCACTGCCAATAAAATATATATGTGTTTCAGGCAGGCAGAGGATGAAATCAAACTTAGATCTTGTATGTTCTCAGTAAGTTCTCAATCATTAGGTGGCTATAAAAACCACCTGGAAGCTCTTTTTTGTGGCCGGTGTAAAAAGTTTGGAGTGTGTTCATACAGATCCACAGAAGTTTTCTAAAGATGAAGCTGTATAATAACCTTGACTAAGACAGAAAGGACCAGATAGCTTAGAACAGGCAGTTCGTTGTTTTGAATAGAGCCAGATGTTTTCAGCGTGAAGTATTTCAGGTTAGTCTTGAGAACTGTGAGCCTATTTTGTCAAGTATTTAAGTGGACTTTGACATTGTCACATTGCCAAGTCATTCTGGGACATGCAGGCATCCCATGCTTAGCAGGTGGGGAGCAGCAACGAGGATCCAGGCTCTGTGGAGCTGGCTCTGCGATCACTCTCTGCCTGAGGTGTGTGGGGTAACTGCCTTTGTGGTGCCCAATGTGGGGCATGAAGGGTTGAGATAATGACAGATCTGACCGGAGTGTGTCTAATCGTATTTGTGATAAGCAGTCATTGTTTCAGATTAATAGTCACTCATCACAATCCTGACTTATTGGCTTTCAAAGTTGTTGCTCTTGATCTCACAGTTTCAGCATGTTGTACCTTACAGCTGGTATTTGCTGTTTTAGTGTTTATTGGCTGGGGGGTTTGGGCTAAGGTTCTTGTTTCACTGTACTTTATGGTAATGACTTGTAATACAATAGACTCATTGATCATGAAACTGATCTGGCTTGCGTTCCCAGTGTGGTCACCACCTCTGTACTTTGGGAGGTATATAATAGAAGTGTTTAGCAATTACACATCTTTTTTCCCCTTCTTGGGTGGTCAGCCTATGATGAAGACATTCCCTTACGTTCCCAGCCTCCCCACCAGACTATTTACAGCATCATTTGAGAGTTCTGAAGGTTTTGAATGGCCTTTGGGTACCCTTGAGATCTGCCTGCTGATTGTGATGGGGATCAGAATGCTGGCACACATACAGAGTGTGTTTTACCCATGGCCATTTTGTCTGATCTCGGAAGCTAAGCAGGGTCGGGCTCGGTGAGTACTTGGATGGGAGACTGCTTGGGAATCCTGGGTGCCGTAGTCTTTCCTACACATCATGCAACCAATGCTACATGGAGCAAGTGGGCTGCACTAATTACAAAATGAGCTTGAATAGGAAATCCCAGTCATCCAGGAATTCTAGAAGCCATCATGGACTGGCCAGAGGGCAAAGATTTTTGAATGTCACCAGAGGAGAAGATAGATGCTGCTGAAGTGGTATGACGTAAAGTTGCTGGCAAACCCCCAGAGAAGATCGTGGATCTTCAGGAGATGCTGTGGATCATCAGCCTCATTGCCACATTGTAGGGCATTCTGTCTGTCCACTAGGACATAGACGGATATTTGATGAACACATCACATATAAGGGAGAAGCCCATTGATGACATTGTGCTACTAGGAAGTCATCTTTCAATAAGTCTGGCATGTATCATCAGTTGCTGAGTTGTGCTACTGCTTCTCACAACCTTGGAAATACCTGAGGTATCTTGTCAGCAGATTGTAATAGATCCATGCCCTTTGTCTTGCCAACGGGGCCTGAAGAAGGAAAGAACCCTCTGAATTGCAAGGGAAAATTGAGTTACAAGACCATTTTTAAGGTGCCTGATACTTCATAGAATCTATGTTCTAGTATCGTGTCTGTAGAACAAGGGATAATGGTTTTAAACTAAAAGGGGGTAGATTTGGACTAGATACAAGGAAGAAGCATTTTCTGGTGAAGGTGGTGAAACACTGGCGCAGGTTGCCCAGAGAGGTGATAGATGTCCCATCCCTGAAAACATTCAAGGCCAGGCTGGATGTGGTTCTGAGCAAGCTGACTGAGTTGAGGATGTCCCTGATCATTGCAGGGGGGTTGGATAAGATGATCTTTAAATATTCTTTCCAGCCCAAACCATCCTACACTTCAGGGATCAATGCTGGGACCCGTCTTGTCAGGTGTCCCTGCCCATGGCAGGGCGGTTGGAACTGGGTGATCTTAAGGTCCTTTCCAACCCTAACTATTCTATGATTCTATGACTCCATGATTCTGTATGTTAAATGCCCACTCCTTCTGCCAAGAAACTGATTTTTATAAAGGGAACATCCCAGATGAAGACATCTAAGTAGCTGATCAGAATTTTGGCAAACTAAAGTGAGAGAGACCTGACCCAACTGCTGATACGATCTGCTGTTGTGCATCAAAAGCTGTGGACCATGAATGTATGGATGAAATTGAGTTTAATTCTGAGCTGCACAGGTAAACATTCAAATTGACAACATTCTTTGTTCAAATGAAAACATCAAATTTCTACTTTTCTAGTGTATCTGAGGCAAAATTGGGTGGGTTTTAAGGGTTTATTTATTCTACTGGACTGGACTGGTCATGTGTGCATTGATTCCTCAACGTGTTTATTCTCAACGGTAAAGTAACATTTAAGAAGAGAAATGGAGGGGAAAAGATGAAAACATAGAGAACTCACCCATTTTTCTGTAATATTTTGAGTAAAGATCTCTCTACACTTCACACTTCTGTCTAGAAATTAAAGAAAAGGCTGAGGTATGCTATGCAACAAGCTCTTTCCTACAGCACTTGCAAGTACTGTTTTTGAAAGCTAACATTCATCTGTTGATACCACATGTCAATCACAGTTATCCTTTAAATACATCTTTCCAAGGGGAGTATTTTGAGAAAATACATCTGACATTGATTAATTGACTTTTACACAACAGCTAGGTATTAGGAGAGTTTAAATTGAAGGTATTACCTGGGTTTACTGCTCTTGTCATTTTTATCCCCATTTCAGACTAGATTTTATTTATTAAGTAAAATTAATTCAAGGAGGGATCAATTTAGTGCATAGTAGCTCCCCACAGTGATTTTATTCAATTAACAGCATGGTTTAAAGGTTATCCATGTGCATGTGTGAATCAGAGTTTTTCCTCCTCACCATGCAATGCACTGCAAAGAGCAGGCTTGAGAGATTAAGGGCAAAACTGCTGAGTACTTTTGAGTGAACAACATGCACATAGGATCTTTGTAGGATTGATTTAGTTATAACAGATAACATGAAGTCTGCACATGCAGTTTTTCAATAGTGAAAGCCAAGTCTGGGCTAACAAACAATTTTTATTTTTAATTTATTAACTGAATATTTCAAATACAAATGTATTAACAGAAAAACTCACTAACATCTGCAGTCTCACAAACCCTTCCCACCTTCCCCCCAATATCATAGACATCTGCTTACTAATCCATTGTTTTAGCTACTCATTCTCTGACAGATCCACTTTGTAGCTCCTCCTAACTCCCTGTATTTGCTTCCCTCACATATTTGGGACTGCCTGGATTTACTCTTACCATTTAAAGATATGTTACTTGCACAGAGGATTACCTTTGGATGTGAAGAGTCTTCACATGAATATCCCTCATCTCAGGATTTTAAAGTCTGAGATGGTTATTTAAACAAACACATGCATAACAGCTCATCCTCTAGAAAGGGGATAAGAGAGCAAGCTTATTCATCTGCGCTTAAAAGCGTATCATACATAATTTTAGGGACAGCTCTGGGTATCTCTAGATTACAGATGGGCAGGAAATGACTCCAAAATGCAAGGCCTGAAAACCATTTATTCCAAATCAGGTGAAAGTCACATCTGTTAAAGTCTGTCACAGAAAAAAGTGGAGAAGTGCAAAGTCCTGCAAAAAAGCCCTGAATATCGTAACAGATTCAAATACAAAGGACAAACAAATAAAGCTGTAGTCTTCCTTCTGCTTACCACAAAGCCAGAGAAAACAGATCTGACAGACTATATAAATGAAGTCAGTCATTCCTTTGAGATGAAAGATCACTGTGGAAAGTGTTCAGGTGGCAGAACCAACATTAAAATCACTGCTCGGCACTAGGCAGAGTGAGGAATGTATTGAGCCTCTTATATCTTAATAAAGTAGCCCCTCTACTGTAGTGTAAGCGTGACTCCTTGCTCACTTTCTTTGAAAGATAAGCAACTTTTTCCTAATGAAATGTCACTTTTTTTCCTTTTTTCTTTTCTAAAGCAGTTATTTTCAAATGAAAACACACAAGAAATCCCCCCAAAACAGTTCCTGACCTTAGCTAAGAACCATTACAAAGTGCATCGGGGACTCAAGTTTCCTGGCATGACTGATTCAGAGACCCTGACTAGCTAAATTGCAACAAAATCAAAGCAATCACCACAACGCTTTGTTTTGACTTGAGGATATTCAGCATGTATTCCTGATTAATTAAAAGCACTCTTACTATTCCTGATGTTTTGCTCTGTCACAAAGGCTGTAAGTTAAGAATTCTGGTATGTTCTGTTGTGATCTACTGCTGCACTGCATTAGGATAAAGAGCACCTTAGTATGTATGTGTATCTACATATGCAGTTTTCTTCTTGTCTATTTTACCGTGGTGAAATTGACTTCAAGAATGTAATTTTACCTGTGTGTCTATTATTCCAGATTTCCTTAATATTCCTGGTAGTTACTGAAGTGACTTTTTAAGCTTATCTACACAGACTTTCAATAAAATTAGTCCGAATTAAAGGTGTTATTTGAAAATTGATTACTTAAGCACATGAAATTACTATGAGGTTGAAAGCAGCCTTAACTGCATTTCCCTCCTTCACTTCCTAAGCAGACGAAAACAAAACCAAATTTATCAAATTAGGCTGTAGTTTCATGAGTGTTTAAATCATAACTCCTTAGGTGGATGTGTGCCATGACCTATTTGTGTTGCTGTCTGAGCCTACAGGATTCAAAGATTAAAAAAAGATATAGAAGTGACAGCAACAAAAAAGGCTGAAGTCTAACCATTTACCAGCACATTTCACATACTTTTGATAACATTTCTCTGCATGCAAGTTAAGCTGATTGTCAAAATTCTCATTTATTACATGTGCGTAGTAACAGAACAGTTGAAAAGACATACTACAGTCCTGTGGAAGTGGGAAGATTTAGTGAGGCAAAAAATCTCCTTTCTGAAGCTAACAGATGAACAGAAGCCAAATGTCAACATAAGTAGCTGTTGTGGTTTAAGCTTAGTCGTAAATTAGACAAAGCATGTAGCCTGCTTGTTTTCCCCCACAACCTGTCCTTCCC